>JAUPTC010000018.1:84183-178070 GCA_030762895.1 Sophora flavescens
TAAGCCCTAATTTTGACCTAAAACCCTAATTTTGACCAAACAAACTAAATTTGAACCTAAACCCTAATTTTAACTCAAACCCAAAACCCCAAACGCTAATTTTGACCCAAAACCCATTTGGACAAAAACCCAAATTTACCCAAAACCCAAATTTTAACCAAAACCCTAATTTTAACCCAAAATCCTAATTTTGACCCAAAAACCTAATAAAACACTAAACTCTCATTTTCACCCAAAACCGTAATTTGGACCCAAAACCCAAATTTTAACCCAAAGCTCTAATTTTAACCCAAAACCTTAATTTTGACCCAAAACCCTATTTTTAACTTAAAACACAAATTCTAACGCCAAACCCTAATTTTGACCCAAAACCCTAATTCTAAACCAAAACCCTAATTCTAACGCTATTTTTGACCCAAAACCCTATTTTTAACTCAAAACCCTAATTCATACCCCAAACACTAATTTTGACCCAAAACCCTAATTTCAACCCAAAGCTCTAATTTTGACCCAAAACCCTAATTCAAACCTTAATTTTGACCCTAAACCCTAAATATGACCCAAAACCCTAATTTTGACCCAAAACCCAATTTTTAAATCAAAACCCAAATTCTAACCCTAAGCCCTAATTTTGACCTGAAACCCTAATTCTAACCCAAAACCTAATTCTAACCCTATTTTTGACCCAAAACCCTATTTTTAACTCAAAACCCTAATTCAAACCCCAAACGCTAATTTTGACCCAAACCATAATTTGGACCAAAAACCCAAATTTTAACCCAAAACCCTTATTTTAACCCAAAGCTCTAATTTTGACCCAAAACCCTAATTCAAACCCTTATTTTGACCCTAAACCCTAAATTTGACCCAAAACCCTAATTTTGAAATAAAACCCCATTTTTAACTCAAAACCCAAATTCTAACCCTAAGCCCTAATTTTGACCCGAAACCCTAATTCTAACCCAAAACCTAATTCTAAACCTATTTTTGACCCAAAACCCTATTTTTAACTCAAAACCCTAATTCAAACCCCAAACGCTAATTTTGACCCAAACCCTAATTTGGACCAAAAACCCAAATTTTAACCCGAAACCCTAATTTTAACCCCAGAGCCTAATTGACCTTCTAACCTAAACCAAACCCTATTTTGACCCAAAAGCCATTTTTAACTCAAAACCCAAATTCTAACCCTAAGCCCTAGTTTTGACCCAAAACCCTAATTTTGACCCGAAACCCTAATTTTAACCCAAAACCCAAACGCTAATTTTGACCCAAAACCCTAATTTTGACCCTAAACCTTTTGACCCAAAACCCTATTTTTAACTCAAAACCCTAATTCAAACCCCAAAATCTAATTTTGACCCATACACAAATTTTGACAAAAAAACCAAATTTTAACCCAAAACCCTAATTTTAACCCAAAGCTCTAATTTTGACCCAAAACCTAATTAACACTATTACTAAAACCTAATTCAAACACGAAACGATCATTTTCACCCAAAACCCTAATTTGGACCCAAAACCCAAATTTTAACCCAAAGCTCTAATTTTGACCCTAAACCCTAATTTTGACCCAAAACCCTATTTTTAATTCAAAACCCAAATTCTAACCCTAACCCGAAACCCTAATTTTGACCAGAAACCCTAATTTGGACCCAAAACCCTAATTCTAAACCAAAACCCTAATTCTAACGCTATTTTTGACCCGAAACCCTATTTTTAACTCAAAACCCTAATTCATACCCCAAACACTAATTTTGACCCAAAACCCTAATTTCAACCCAAAGCTCTAATTTTGACCCAAAACCCTAATTCAAACCTTAATTTTGACCCTAAACCCTAAATATGACCCAAAACCCTAATTTTGACCCAAAACCCAATTTTTAAATCAAAACCCAAATTCTAACCCTAAGCCCTAATTTTGACCCGAAACCCTAATTCTAACCCAAAACCTAATTCTAACCCTATTTTTGACCCAAAACCCTATTTTTAACTCAAAACCCTAATTCAAACCCCAAACGCTAATTTTGACCCAAAACCCAAATTTGGACCAAAAACCCAAATTTTAACCCAAAACCCTTATTTTAACCCAAAGCTCTAATTTTGACCCAAAACCCTAATTCAAACCCTTATTTTGACCCTAAACCCTAAATTTGACCCAAAACCCTAATTTTGAAATAAAACCCCATTTTTAACTAAAAACCCTAATTCTAACCCTAAGCCCTAATTTTGACCCGAAACCCTAATTCTAACCCAAAACCTAATTCTAACCCTATTTTTGACCCAAAACCCTATTTTTAACTCAAAACCCTAATTCAAACCCCAAACGCTAATTTTGACCCAAACCCTAATTTGGACCAAAAACCCAAATTTTAACCCGAAACCTAATTTAAAAAAAAAACCAATAAACCAAAACCAAAACATTTTTAACTCAAAACCCAAATTCTAACCCTAAGCCCTAGTTTTGACCCAAAACCCTAATTTTGACCCGAAACCCTAATTTTAACCCAAAACCCAAACGCTAATTTTGACCCAAAACCCTAATTTTGACCCTAAACCCTAAATTTGACCCAAAACCCTATTTTTAACTCAAAACCCTAATTCAAACCCCAAACGCTAATTTTGACCAAAAACCCTAATTTGGACCAAAAACCCTAACTTTGACCCAAAACCCTAATTTTGACCCAAAACCCTAATTTAGACCCAAAAACCTAATTAAAACACTAAACTCTCATTTTCACCCAAAACCCTAATTTGGACCCAAAACCCAAATTTTAACCCAAAGCTCTAATTTTAACCCAAAACCCTAATTTTGACCCAAAACCCTATTTTTAACTTAAAACACAAATTCTAACGGCAAACCCTAATTTTGACCCAAAACCCTAATTTTGATCCGAAACCCTAATTCTAAACCAAAACCCTAATTCTAACGCTATTTTTGACCCAAAACCCTATTTTTAACTCAAAACCCTAATTCATACCCCAAACACTAATTTTGACCCAAAACCCAAATTTCAACCCAAAGCGCTAGTTTTGACCAACAACCCTAATACAAACCTTAAATTTGACCCTAAACCTAAATATGACCAAAACCCTAATTTTGACCCAAAACCAATTTTTAATCTAATCCCTAATTCTAACCCTAAGCCCTAATTTTGACCCGAAACCCTAATTCTAACCCAAAACCTAATTCTAACCCTATTTTTGACCCAAAACCCTATTTTTAACTCAAAACCCTAATTCAAACCCCAAACGCTAATTTTGACCCAAAACCCAAATTTGGACCAAAAACCCAAATTTTAACCCAAAACCCTTATTTTAACCCAAAGCTCTAATTTTGACCCAAAACCCTAATTCAAACCCTTATTTTGACCCTAAACCCTAAATTTGACCCAAAACCCTAATTTTGAAATAAAACCCCATTTTTAACTCAAAACCCAAATTCTAACCCTAAGCCCTAATTTTGACCCGAAACCCTAATTCTAACCCAAAACCTAATTCTAAACCTATTTTTGACCCAAAACCCTATTTTTAACTCAAAACCCTAATTCAAACCCCAAACGCTAATTTTGACCCAAACCCTAATTTGGACCAAAAACCCAAATTTTAACCCGAAACCCTAATTTTAACCCCAAAGCCTAAATTTGACCCAAAACCCTAATTTTGACCCAAAAGCCATTTTTAACTCAAAACCCAAATTCTAACCCTAAGCCCTAGTTTTGACCCAAAACCCTAATTTTGACCCGAAACCCTAATTTTAACCCAAAACCCAAACGCTAATTTTGACCCAAAACCCTAATTTTGACCCTAAACCCTAAATTTGACCCAAAACCCTATTTTTAACTCAAAACCCTAATTCAAACCCCAAACGCTAATTTTGACCCAAAACCCTAATTTGGACAAAAAACCCAAATTTTAACCCAAAACCCTAATTTTAACCCAAAGCTCTAATTTTGACCCAAAACCCTAATTCTAATTAAAACACTAAACTCTCATTTTCACCCAAAACCCTAATTTGGACCCAAAACCCAAATTTTAACCCAAAGCTCTAATTTTGACCCAAAACCCTAATTTTGACCCAAAACCCTATTTTTAACTTAAAACACAAATTCTAACGCCAAACCCTAATTTTGACCCAAAACCCTAATTTTGATCCGAAACCCTAATTCTAAACCAAAACCCTAATTCTAACGCTATTTTTGACCCAAAACCCTATTTTTAACTCAAAACCCTAATTCATACCCCAAACACTAATTTTGACCCAAAACCCTAATTTCAACCCAAAGCTCTAATTTTGACCCAAAACCCTAATTCAAACCTTAATTTTGACCCTAAACCCTAAATATGACCCAAAACCCTAATTTTGACCCAAAACCCAATTTTTAAATCAAAACCCAAATTCTAACCCTAAGCCCTAATTTTGACCCAAAACCTAATTCTAACCCTATTTTTGACCCAAAACCCTATTTTTAACTCAAAACCCTAATTCAAACCCCAAACGCTAATTTTGACCCAAAACCCAAATTTGGACCAAAAACCCAAATTTTAACCCAAAACCCTTATTTTAACCCAAAGCTCTAATTTTGACCCAAAACCCTAATTTAAACCCTAATTTTGACCCTAAACCCTAATTTTGACCCAAAACCCTAATTTTGACCGAAAACCCCATTTTTAACTCAAAACCCAAATTCTAACCCTAAGCCCTAATTTTGACCCAAAAACCAAATTCAAACCCAAAACCTAATTATAACCTATTTTTGACCCAAAACCCTATTTTTAACTCAAAACCCTAATTCAAACCCCAAACGCTAATTTTGACCCAAAACCGAATTTGGACCAAAACAAACCTAATTTTGACCTAAACCCTAAATTTGACCCAAACCCTAATTTTGACCCAAAAGCATTTTTAACTCAAAACCCAAATTCTAACCCTAAGCCCTAGTTCTGACCCGAACCCCTAATTTTAACCCAAGACCCTAATTTTAACCCAAAACCCAAACGCTAATTTTGACCCAAAACCCTAATTTTGACCCTAAACCCTAAATTTGACCCAAAACCCTATTTTTAACTCAAAACCCTAATTCAAACCCCAAACGCTAATTTTGACCCAAAACCCTAATTTGGACAAAAAACCCAAATTTTAACCCAAAACCCTAATTTTAACCCAAAGCTCTAATTTTGACCAAAACCAAAATATTAAAACACTAAACTCTCATTTTCACCCAAAACCCTAATTTGGACCCAAAACCCAAATTTTAACCCAAAGCTCTAATTTTAACCCAAAACCCTAATTTTGACCCAAAACCCTATTTTTAACTTAAAACACAAATTCTAACGGCAAACCCTAATTTTGACCCAAAACCCTAATTTAGACCCAAAAACCTAATTCTAAACCAAAACCCTAATTCTAACGCTATTTTTGACCCAAAACCCTATTTTTAACTCAAAACCCTAATTCATACCCCAAACACTAATTTTGACCCAAAACCCTAATTTCAACCCAAAGCTCTAATTTTGACCCAAAACCCTAATTCAAACCTTAATTTTGACCCTAAACCCTAAATATGACCCAAAACCCTAATTTTGACCCAAAACCCAATTTTTAAATCAAAACCCAAATTCTAACCCTAAGCCCTAATTTTGACCCGAAACCCTAATTCTAACCCAAAACCTAATTCTAACCCTATTTTTGACCCAAAACCCTATTTTTAACTCAAAACCCTAATTCAAACCCCAAACGCTAATTTTGACCCAAAACCCAAATTTGGACCAAAACCCAAACTTTAACCCAAACCCCATATTCTAACCCCTTGCTCTACTTCTGACCCCATAACCTAATTCAAACCCTTATTTTGACCCTAAACCCTAAATTTGACCCAAAACCCTAATTTTGAAATAAAACCCCATTTTTAACTCAAAACCCAAATTCTAACCCTAAGCCCTAATTTTGACCCGAAACCCTAATTCTAACCCAAAACCTAATTCTAACGCTATTTTTGACCCAAAACCCTATTTTTAACTCAAAACCTAATTCAAACCCCAAACGCTAATTTTGACTCAAACCTAATTTGGACCAAAACCCAAATTTAACTATTGCCTAAACCTAAATTTGACCAAAACCCTAATTTTGACCCAAAAGCCATTTTTAAATCAAAACCCAAATTCTAACCCTAAGCCCTAGTTTTGACCCAAAACCCTAATTTTGACCAAAACCCTAATTTTAACCCAAAAGTAATTTTGACCAAAACCTAATTTGACCTAAACCTAAATTTGACCAAAACCCTATTTTTAACTCAAAACCCTAATTCAAACCCCAAACGCTAATTTTGACCCAAAACCCTAATTTGGACAAAACCAAATTTTAACCCAAAACCCTAATTTTAACCAAAGCCTAATTTGACAAATAAAAGACCAAAACATTAACTCAAAACCCTAATTAAAACACTAAACTCTCATTTTCACCCAAAACCCTAATTTGGACCCAAAACCCAAATTTTAACCCAAAGCTCTAATTTTAACCCAAAACCCTAATTTTGACCCAAAACCCTATTTTTAACTTAAAACACAAATTCTAACGGCAAACCCTAATTTTGACCCAAAACCCTAATTTTGATCCGAAACCCTAATTCTAAACCAAAACCCTAATTCTAACGCTATTTTTGACCCAAAACCCTATTTTTAACTCAAAACCCTAATTCATACCCCAAACACTAATTTTGACCCAAAACCCTAATTTCAACCCAAAGCTCTAATTTTGACCCAAAACCCTAATTCAAACCTTAATTTTGACCCTAAACCCTAAATATGACCCAAAACCCTAATTTTGACCCAAAACCCAATTTTTAAATCAAAACCCAAATTCTAACCCTAAGCCCTAATTTTGACCCGAAACCCTAATTCTAACCCAAAACCTAATTCTAACCCTATTTTTGACCCAAAACCCTATTTTTAACTCAAAACCCTAATTCAAACCCCAAACGTAAATTTTGACCCAAAACCCTAATTTGGACCAAAAACCCAAATTTTAACCCAAAACCCTAATTTTAACCCAAAGCTCTAATTTTGAGCCAAAACCCTAAATTTGACCCAAAACCCTAATTTTGAAATAAAACCCCATTTTTAACTGAAAACCCAAATTCTAACCCTAAGCCCTAATTTTGACCCGAAACCCTAATTCTGAACCGAAACCCCAATTTGTAACCCTATTTTTGACCCAAAACCCTATTCTTAACTCAAAACCCTAATTCAAACCCCAAAAAATAATTTTGACCCAAAAACCTAATTTGGACCAAAAACCCAAATTTTAACCCGAAACCCTAATTTTAACCCCAAAGCCTAAATTTGACCCAAAACCCTAATTTTGACCCAAAAGCCATTTTTAACTCAAAACCCAAATTCTAACCCTAAGCCCTAGTTTTGACCCAAAACCCTAATTTTGACCCGAAACCCTAATTTTAACCCAAAACCCAAACGCTAATTTTGACCCAAAACCCTAATTTTGACCCTAAACCCTAAATTTGACCCAAAACCCTATTTTTAACTCAAAACCCTAATTCAAACCCCAAACGCTAATTTTGACCCAAAACCCTAATTTGGACCAAAAACCCAAATTTTAACCCAAAACCCTAATTTTAACCCAAAGCTCTAATTTTGACCCAAAACCCTAATTAAAACACTAAACTCTCATTTTCACCCAAAACCCTAATTTGGACCCAAAACCCAAATTTTAACCCAAAGCTCTAATTTTGACCCAAAACCCTAATTTTGACCCAAAACCCTATTTTTAACTTAAAACCCAAATTCTAACGCCAAACCCTAATTTTGACCCAAAACCCTAATTTTGATCCGAAACCCTAATTCTAAACCAAAACCCTAATTCTAACGCTATTTTTGACCCAAAACCCTATTTTTAACTCAAAACCCTAATTCATACCCCAAACACTAATTTTGACCCAAAACCCTAATTTCAACCCAAAGCTCTAATTTTGACCCAAAACCCTAATTCAAACCTTAATTTTGACCCTAAACCCTAAATATGACCCAAAACCCTAATTTTGACCCAAAACCCAATTTTTAAATCAAAACCCAAATTCTAACCCTAAGCCCTAATTTTGACCCGAAACCCTAATTCTAACCCAAAACCTAATTCTAACCCTATTTTTGACCCAAAACCCTATTTTTAACTCAAAACCCTAATTCAAACCCCAAACGCTAATTTTGACCCAAAACCCAAATTTGGACCAAAAACCCAAATTTTAACCCAAAACCCTTATTTTGACCCAAAACCCTAATTTAAACCCAAAACCCTAATTCTAAACCCTTATTTGACCTAAACACTAAATTTGACCCAAAACCCTAATTTGAAATAAAACCCCATTTTTAACTCAAAACCCAAATTCTAACCCTAAGCCCTAATTTGACCAAACCCAAATTTTAACCCAAAACCCTAATTCTAACGCTATTTTTGACCCAAAACCCTATTTTTAACTCAAAACCCTAATTCAAACCCCAAACGCTAATTTTGACCCAAACCCTAATTTGGACCAAAAACCCAAATTTTAACCAAAACTAATTTTAACCCCTAAATTTGACCAAAACCCTAATTTTGACCCAAAAGCCATTTTTAACTCAAACCAAATTCTAACCCTAAGCCCTAGTTTTGACCCAAAACCTAATTTTGACCAAAACCCTAATTTTAACCCAAAACCCAACGCTATTTTTGTCCCAAAACCCTTATTTTGACCCTAAACCCTAAATTTGACCCAAAACCTATTTTTAACTCAAAACCCTAATTCAAACCCCAAACGCTAATTTTGACCCAAAACCCTAATTTGGACCGAAAACCCAAATTTTAACCCAAAACCCTAATTTTAACACAAAGCTCTAATTTTGACCCAAAACCCTAATTCCTAATTAAAACACTAAACTCTCATTTTCACCCAAAACCTAATTTGGACCCAAAACCCAAATTTTAACCCAAAGCTCTAATTTTAACCCAAAACCTAATTTTGACCCAAAACCCTATTTTTAACTTAAAACACAAATTCTAACGCAAACCCTAATTTTGACCCAAAACCCTAATTTTGATCCAAACCCTAATTCTAAACCAAAACCCTAATTCTAACGCTATTTTTGACCCAAAACCCTATTTTTAACTCAAAACCCTAATTCATACCCCAAACACTAATTTTGACCCAAAACCCTAATTTCAACCCAAAGCTCTAATTTTGACCCAAAACCCTAATTCAAACCTTAATTTTGACCCTAAACCCTAAATATGACCCAAAACCCTAATTTTGACCCAAAACCCAATTTTTAACTCAAAACCCAAATTCTAACCCTAAGCCCTAATTTTGACCCGAAACACTAATTATAACCAAAAACCTAATTCTAACCCTAATTTTGACCCAAAACCCTATTTTTAACTCAAAACCCTAATTCAAACCCCAAACGCTAATTTTGACCCAAAACCCAAATTTTGACCATAAACCCAAATTTTAACCCAAAACCCTTATTTTAACCCAAAGCTCTAATTTTGACCCAAAACCCTAATTCAAACCCTTATTTTGACCCTAAACCCTAAATTTGACCCAAAACCCTAATTTTGAAATAAAACCCCATTTTTAACTCAAAATCCAAATTCTAACCCTAAGCCTAATTTTGACCAAACCCTAATTCTAACCCAAAACCTAATTCTAACCTATTTTTGACCCAAAACCCTATTTTTAACTCAAAACCCTAATTCAAACCCCAAACGCTAATTTTGACCCAACCTAATTTGGACCAAAACCCAAATTTTAACCAAACCTAATTTTAACCCACTAATTTGCCTAACCACCGCCAAAAGCCATATTTTACCTCAAAACCCAAAGTCTAACCCTAAGCCCTAGTTTTGACCCAAAACCCTAATTTTGACCCAAAACCCTAATTTTAACCCAAAACCCAAACGCTAATTTTGACCCAAAACCCTAATTTTGACCCGAAACCCTAATTTTAACCCAAAACCCAAACGCTAATTTTGACCCAAAACCCTAATTTTGACCCTAAACCCTAAATTTGACCCAAAACCCTAATTTAAACCCAAACCCAAAATTTGACCCAAAACCTAATTAGACCCAAAACCTAAAACTAATTAAAACACTAAACTCTCATTTTCACCCAAAACCCTAATTTGGACCCAAAACCCAAATTTTAACCCAAAGCTCTAATTTTAACCCAAAACCCTAATTTTGACCCAAAACCCTATTTTTAACTTAAAACACAAATTCTAACGGCAAACCCTAATTTTGACCCAAAACCCTAATTTTGATCCGAAACCCTAATTCTAAACCAAAACCCTATTTTTAACTCAAAACCCTAATTCATACCCCAAACACTAATTTTGACCCAAAACCCTAATTTCAACCCAAAGCTCTAATTTTGACCCAAAACCCTAATTCAAACCTTAATTTTGACCCTAAACCCTAAATATGACCCAAAACCCTAATTTTGACCCAAAACCCAATTTTTAAATCAAAACCCAAATTCTAACCCTAAGCCCTAATTTTGACCCGAAACCCTAATTCTAACCCAAAACCTAATTCTAACCCTATTTTTGACCCAAAACCCTATTTTTAACTCAAAACCCTAATTCAAACCCCAAACGCTAATTTTGACCCAAAACCCAACCCAAATTTTAACCCAAAACCCTTATTTTAACCCAAAGCTCTAATTTTGACCCAAAACCCTAATTCAAACCCTTATTTTGACCCTAAACCCTAAATTTGACCCAAAACCCTAATTTTGAAATAAAACCCCATTTTTAACTCAAAACCCAAATTCTAACCCTAAGCCCTAATTTTGACCCGAAACCCTAATTCTAACCCAAAACCTAATTCTAAACCTATTTTTGACCCAAAACCCTATTTTTAACTCAAAACCCTAATTCAAACCCCAAACGCTAATTTTGACCCAAAACCCTAATTTTGACCCTAAACCCTAAATTTGACCCAAAACCCTAATTTTGACCCAAAAGCCATTTTTAACTCAAAACCCAAATTCTAACCCTAAGCCCTAGTTTTGACCCAAAACCCTAATTTTGACCCGAAACCCTAATTTTAACCCAAAACCCAAACGCTAATTTTGACCCAAAACCCTAATTTTGACCCTAAACCCTAAATTTGACCCAAAACCCTATTTTTAACTCAAAACCCTAATTCAAACCCCAAACGCTAATTTTGACCCAAAACCCTAATTTGGACAAAAAACCCAAATTTTAACCCAAAACCCTAATTTTAACCCAAAGCTCTAATTTAGACCCAAAAACCTAATTAAAACACTAAACTCTCATTTTCACCCAAAACCCTAATTTGGACCCAAAACCCAAATTTTAACCCAAAGCTCTAATTTTGACCAAACCCTAATTTTGACCCAAAACCCTATTTTTAACTTAAAACCCAAATTCTAACGCAAACCCTAATTTTGACCCAAAACCCTAATTTTGATCCAAACCCTAATTCTAAACCAAAACCCTAATTCTAACGCTATTTTTGACCCAAAACCCTATTTTTAACTCAAAACCCTAATTCATACCCCAAACACTAATTTTGACCCAAAACCCTAATTTCAACCCAAAGCTCTAATTTTGACCCAAAACCCTAATTCAAACCTTAATTTTGACCCTAAACCCTAAATATGACCCAAAACCCTTATTTTGACCCGAAACCCTAATTTTAACTCAAAACCCAAATTCTAACCCGAAGCCCTAATTTTGACCAGAAACCCTAATTTTAACCCAAAACCCTAATTCTAACACTATTTTTGACCCAAAACCCTATTTTTAACACAAAACCCTAATTCAAACCCCAAACGCTACTTTTGACCCAAATCCCAAATTTGGGCCGAAAACCCAAATTTTAACCCAAAACCCTAATTTTAACCCAAAGCTCATAATTTTACCCAAAACCTTAACTCAAAACCGAAATTCTGACCCTAAACCCTAAATTAGACCCAAAACCCTAATTTTGAAAGAAAACCCCATTTTTAACTCAAAACCCAAATTCTAACCCTAAGCTCTAATTTTGACCCAAAACCCTAATTCTAACCCAAAACCTAATTCTAAACCTATTTTTGACCCAAAACCCTATTTTTAACTCAAAACCCTAATTCAAACCCCAAACGCTAATTTTGACTCAAACCCTAATTTGGACCAAAACCCAAATTTTAACCCAAACCCTAATTTTAACCCCCTAATTGACCAAAACCTAATTTGACCAAAAGCCATTTTTAACTCAAAACCCAAATTCTAACCCTAAGCCTAGTTTTGACCCAAAACCCTAATTTGACCAAACCCTAATTTTAACCCAAACCCAAACGCTAATTTTGACCCAAAATTTTGACCTAATTTGACCAAACCCTATTTTAACTCAAAACCCTAATTAACCTAATTTTGACCCAAAACCCTAATTTGGACAAAACCCAAAAAAAAACCCTAATTTTAACCCAAAACCTAATTTTGACCCAAAACCCTAATTTGACCCAAAACCCTAATTTTAACCCAAAACCTAATTAAAACCTAAAAAAAAAAAAAAACCCAATTTTAACCCAAAGCTCTAATTTTGACCCAAAACCCTAATTTTGACCCAAAACCCTATTTTTAACTTAAAACCAAATTCTAACCCAAAACCCTAATTTTGACCCAAAACCCTAATTTGATCCAAAACCCTAATTCTAAACCAAAACCCTAATTCTAACCTTTTTGACCCAAAACCCAATTTTTAACTCAAAACCCTAATTCATACCCCAAACACTAATTTTGACCCAAAACCATAATTTCAACCCAAAGCTCTAATTTTGACCCAAAACCATAATTAAAACCTAAACCTAAGACCCAAAACCCTAATTTTGACCCAAAACCCAATTTTAAATCAAAACCCTAATTCTAACCCTAAGCCCTAATTTTGACCCGAAACCCTAATTCTAACCCAAAACCTAATTCTAACCCTATTTTTGACCCAAAACCCTATTTTTAACTCAAAACCCTAATTCAAACCCCAAACGCTCAATTTGACCCAAAACCCAAATTTGGACCAAAACCCAAATTTTAACCCAAAACCCTTATTTTAACCCAAACTCTAATTTGACCCAAAACCTAATTCAAACCTTATTTTGACCCTAAACCCTAAATATGACCCAAAACCCTAATTTTGAAATAAAACCCATTTTTAACTCAAAACCCAAATTCTAACCATAATCTCTAATTTTGACCAAACCCTAATTCTAACCCAAAACCTAATTCTAACTATTTTGACCCAAAACCCTATTTTTAACTCAAAACCCTAATTCAAACCCCAAACGCTAATTTTGACCCAAACCCTAATTTGGACCAAAAACCCAAATTTTAACCCGAAACCCTAATTTTAACCCCAAAACCCTAATTTTGACCCAAAAGCCATTTTTAACTCAAAACCCAAATTCTAACCCTAAGCCCTAGTTTTGACCCAAAACCCTAATTTTGACCCGAAACCCTAATTTTAACCCAAAACCCAAACGCTAATTTTGACCCAAAACCCTAATTTTGACCCTAAACCCTAAATTTGACCCAAAACCCTATTTTTAACTCAAAACCCTAATTCAAACCCCAAACGCTAATTTTGACCCAAAACCCTAATTTGGACAAAAAACCCAAATTTTAACCCAAAACCCTAATTTTAACCCAAATCTCTAATTTTGACTGCCAAAACCTATTACTAAACTAATTAAAACACTAAACTCTCATTTTCACCCAAAACCCTAATTTGGACCCAAAACCCAAATTTTAACCCAAAGCTCTAATTTTAACCCAAAACCCTAATTTTGACCCAAAACCCTATTTTTAACTTAAAACACAAATTCTAACGGCAAACCCTAATTTTGACCCAAAACCCTAATTTTGATCCGAAACCCTAATTCTAAACCAAAACCCTAATTCTAACGCTATTTTTGACCCAAAACCCTATTTTTAACTCAAAACCCTAATTCATACCCCAAACACTAATTTTGACCCAAAACCCTAATTTCAACCCAAAGCTCTAATTTTGACCCAAAACCCTAATTCAAACCTTAATTTTGACCCTAAACCCTAAATATGACCCAAAACCCTAATTTTGACCCAAAACCCAATTTTTAAATCAAAACCCAAATTCTAACCCTAAGCCCTAATTTTGACCTGAAACCCTAATTCTAACCCAAAACCTAATTCTAACCCTATTTTTGACCCAAAACCCTATTTTTAACTCAAAACCCTAATTCAAACCCCAAACGCTAATTTTGACCCAAAACCCAAATTTCAAAACCCAAATTTTAACCCAAAACCCTTATTTTAACCCAAAGCTCTAATTTTGACCCAAAACCCTAATTCAAACCCTTATTTTGACCCTAAACCCTAAATTTGACCCAAAACCCTAATTTTGAAATAAAACCCCATTTTTAACTCAAAATCCAAATTCTAACCCTAAGCCCTAATTTTGACCAAACCCTAATTCTAACCCAAAACCTAATTCTAACCCTATTTTTGACCCAAAACCCTATTTTTAACTCAAAACCCTAATTCAAACCCCAAACGCTAATTTTGACCCAAACCCTAATTTGGACCAAAACCCAAATTTTAACCCGAAACCCTAATTTTAACCCTAAACCCTAATGACCAAAAAAAAGCCATTTTTAACTCAAAACCCAAATTCTAACCCTAAGCCCAAATTTTGACCCAAAACCCTATTTTTAACACAACGCTAATTCAAACCCCAATCGCTAATTTTGACCCAAAACCCTAATTTGGACCAAAAACCCTATTTTTAACTCAAAACCCTAATTCAAACCCCAAACGCTAATTTTGACCAAAAACCCTAATTTGGACCAAAAACCCAAATTTTAACCAAAAACCCAAATTTTAACCCAAAACCCTAACTTTGACCCAAAAACCAAATTTGACCAAAAACCTAATTAAAACACTAAACTCTCATTTTCACCCAAAACCCTAATTTGGACCCAAACCAAATAACCAAACAATTTTAACCAAACAACCTAATTGACCCAAAACCCTATTTTTAACTTAAAACACAAATTCTAACGGCAAACCCTAATTTTGACCCAAAACCCTAATTTTGATCCGAAACCCTAATTCTAAACCAAAACCCTAATTCTAACGCTATTTTTGACCCAAAACCCTATTTTTAACTCAAAACCCTAATTCATACCCCAAACACTAATTTTGACCCAAAACCCTAATTTCAACCCAAAGCTCTAATTTTGACCCAAAACCCTAATTCAAACCTTAATTTTGACCCTAAACCCTAAATATGACCCAAAACCCTAATTTTGACCCAAAACCCAATTTTTAAATCAAAACCCAAATTCTAACCCTAAGCCCTAATTTTGACCTGAAACCCTAATTCTAACCCAAAACCTAATTCTAACCCTATTTTTGACCCAAAACCCTATTTTTAACTCAAAACCCTAATTCAAACCCCAAAAGCTAATTTTGACCCAAAACCCAAATTTACCCAAATTTTAACCCAAAACCCTTATTTTAACCCAAAGCTCTAATTTTGACCCAAAACCCTAATTCAAACCCTTATTTTGACCCTAAACCCTAAATTTGACCCAAAACCCTAATTTTGAAATAAAACCCCATTTTTAACTCAAAACCCAAATTCTAACCCTAAGCCCTAATTTTGACCCGAAACCCTAATTCTAACCCAAAACCTAATTCTAAACCTATTTTTGACCCAAAACCCTATTTTTAACTCAAAACCCTAATTCAAACCCCAAACGCTAATTTTTAGCAAAGCCCTAATTTAGACCAAAAATTTTTCCCTTTTTGACCCAAACTATTTCCCAAAGCCTAAATTTGACCCAAAACCCTAATTTTGACCCAAAAGCCATTTTTAACTCAAAACCCAAATTCTAACCCTAAGCCCTAGTTTTGACCCAAAACCCTAATTTTGACCCGAAACCCTAATTTTAACCCAAAACCCAAACGCTAATTTTGACCCAAAACCCTAATTTGGACCTAAAACCCAAAACCCTAATTTTGACCCAAAACCCTATTTTTAACTCAAAACCCTAATTCAAACCCCAAACGCTAATTTTGACCCAAAACCCTAATTTGGACAAAAAACCAAAATATTAACCCAAAAACCAAATATTAACCCAAAGCTCTAATTTTGACGCCAAAAAAAACCTAATTAAAACACTAAACTCTCATTTTCACCCAAAACCCTAATTTGGACCCAAAACCCAAATTTTAACCCAAAGCTCTAATTTTGACACAAAACCCTAATTTTGACCCAAAACCCTATTTTTAACTTAAAACACAAATTCTAAAGGCAAACCCTAATTTTGACCCAAAACCTAATTTTGATCCGAAACCCTAATTCTAAACCAAAACCCTAATTCTAACGCTATTTTTGACCCAAAACCCTATTTTTAACTCAAAACCCTAATTCATACCCCAAACACTAATTTTGACCCAAAACCCTAATTTCAACCCAAAGCTCTAATTTTGACCCAAAACCCTAATTCAAACCTTAATTTTGACCCTAAACCCTAAATATGACCCAAAACCCTTATTTTGACCCAAAACCCAATTTTTAAATCAAAACTCAAATTCTAACCCTAAGCCCTAATTTTGACCCTAAACACTAATTAAAACCCAAAACCTAAAACTAAAACTATTTTTGACCCAAAACCCTATTTTTACTCAAAACCCTAATTAAAACCCTAAACGCTAATTTTGCCGCAAAACCCTAATTTGGACCAAAAACCCAAATTTTAACCAAAAACCCAAATTTTCACCCAAAGCTCTAATTTTGACCCAAAACCCTAATTCAAACCCTTATTTTGACCCTAAACCCTAAATTTGACCCAAAACCCTAATTTTGAAATAAAACCCCATTTTTAACTCAAAACCAAATTCTAACCCTAAGCCTAATTTTGACCAAACCCTAATTCTAACCCAAAACCTAATTCTAACCTATTTTTGACCCAAAACCCTATTTTTAACTCAAAACCCTAATTCAAACCCCAAACGCTAATTTTGACCCAAACCCTAATTTGGACCAAAACCCAAATTTTAACCCAAACCCTAATTTTAACCAAACTAAATTTGCCAAACCTAATTTTGACCCAAAACCAATTTTTAACTCAAAAACAAAATTCTAACCCTAAGCCTAGTTTTGACCCAAAACCCTAATTTGACCAAACCCAAATTTTGACCCGAAACCCTAATTTTGACCCGAAACCCTAATTTTAACCCAAAACCCTAATTTTCACCCAAAACCCTAATTTTAACTGAAAACCCTAATTCAAACCCCAAACGCTATTTTTGACCCAAAACCCTAATTTGGACCAAAAACCCAAATTTTAACCCAAAAACCTAATTTTACCATCTAATTTGACAAATATTTACTAAACCTAATTAAAACACTAAACTCTCATTTTCACCCAAAACCCTAATTTGGACCCAAAACCCAAATTTTAACCCAAAGCTCTAATTTTAACCCAAACCCTAATTTTGACCCAAAACCCTATTTTAACTTAAAACACAAATTCTAACGCAAACCCTAATTTTGACCCAAAACCTAATTTTGATCCAAACCCTAATTCTAAACCAAAACCCTAATTCTATTTTGACCCAAAACCCTATTTTTAACTCAAAACCCTAATTCATACCCCAAACACTAATTTTGACCCAAAACCCTAATTTCAACCCAAAGCTCTAATTTTGACCCAAAACCCTAATTCAAACCTTAATTTTGACCCTAAACCCTAAATATGACCCAAAACCCTTATTTTGACCCAAAACCCAATTTTTAAATCAAAACCCAAATTCTAACCCTAAGCCCTAATTTTGACCCGAAACCCTAATTCTAACCCAAAACCTAATTCTAACCCTATTTTTGTCCCAAAACCCTATTTTTAACTCAAAACCCTAATTCAAACCCCAAACGCTAATTTTGACCCAAAACCCAAATTTTAACCCAAAACCCTTATTTTAACCCAAAGCCCTAATTTTGACCAAAACCCTAATTCAAACCTTATTTTGACCCTAAACCTAAATTTGACCCAAACCCTAATTTTGAAATAAAACCCCATTTTAACTCAAAACCAAATTCTAACCCTAAGCCCTAATTTTGACCAAAACCCTAATTCTAACCAAAACCTAATTCTAACCTATTTTGACCCAAAACCTATTTTAACTCAAAACCCTAATTCAAACCCCAAACTAATTTTGACCAAACCTAATTTGGACCAAAACCCAAATTTTAACAACCACCCTAAGCCCAAAACCCTAATTTTGACCCAAAAGCCATTTTAACTCAAAACCCAAATTCTAACCCTAAGCCCTAGTTTTGACCCAAAACCCTAATTTTGACCAAAACCCTAATTTTAACCAAAACCCTAATTTTGACCCAAAACCTAATTTGACCTAAACCCTAAATTTGACCCAAAACCCTTTTTTTTACTCAAAACCCTAATTCAAACCCCAAACGCTAATTTTGACCCAAAACCCTAATTTGGACCAAAACCCACATTTTAACCCAATACCCTAATTTAACCCAAATCTCAAACCCTAATTAAAACACTAAACTCTCATTTTCACCCAAAACCCTAATTTGGACCCAAACCCAAATTTTAACCCAAACTCTAATTTTGACCCAAACCCTAATTTTGACCCAAAACCCTATTTTTAACTTAAAACCAAATTCTAACGAAACCTATTTTGACCCAAACCTAATTTTGATCCAAACCCTAATTCTAAACCAAAACCCTAATTCTACGCTATTTTTGACCCAAAACCCTATTTTTAACTCAAAACCTAATTCATACCCCAAACACTAATTTTGACCCAAAACCTAATTTCAACCCAAAGCTCTAATTTTGACCCAAAAACCTAATTCAAACCTTAATTTTGACCTAAGCCCTAAATATGACCTAAAACCCTAATTTTGACCAAACCCAATTTTAAATCAAAACCCAAATTCTAACCCTAAGCTAATTTTGACCTAATTCTAACCAAACCTAATTCTAACCTATTTTTGACCCAAAACCCTATTTTTAACTCAAAACCCTAATTCAAACCCCAAACGCTAATTTTGACCCAAAACCAAATTTGGACCAAAACCCAATTTTTAACCCATTACCCTTATTTTAACCCAAAGCTCTAATTTTGACCCAAACCCTAATTCAAACCCTTATTTTGACCCTAAACCCTAAATTTGACCCAAAACCCTAATTTTGAAATAAAACCCCATTTTTAACTCAAAACCCAAATTCTAACCCTAAGCCCTAATTTGACCAAAACCCTAATTCTAACCCAAAACCTAATTCTAACCTATTTTTGACCCAAAACCCTATTTTTAACTCAAAACCCTAATTCAAACCCCAAACGCTAATTTTGACTCAAACCCTAATTTGGACCAAAACCCAAATTTTAACCAAACCTAATTTTAACCCACCTAATTTCCAAATAATTCAAAATTGAAATTTTGACCAAAACCATTTTTAACTCAAAACCCAATTTTACCTAAACCCTAATTTTGACCCAAACCCTAATTTGACCAAACCTAATTTTAACCCAAAACCTAATTACCCTAATTTTGACCATAACCTAATTTGACCCAAAACCCTAATTTTAACTCAAAACCTAATTCTTGACCAAAACCTAATTTCAATTTTAACCCAAACCCTAATTTTAACCCAAACCCTAATTTACAAATAATTTTGACCCAAAAACCTATTTTAAACACAAAACCCTAATTAAAACAATAAAATCTCATTTTCACCCAAAACCCTAATTTGGACCAAAAACCCAAATTTTAACCCAAAGCTATAATTTTAACCCTAATTTTGACCCAAAACCCTAATTTTGACCGAAACCCCTAATTTTAACCCAAATTTTGACCCAAAACCCTAATTTTGATCCAAAACCCTAATTCTAAACCAAAACCCTAATTCACCTATTTGACCAAAACCCTAAAAAACCCAAATTCTAACCCAAAACACTAATTTTGACCCAAAACCCTAATTTCAACCCAAAGCTCTAATTTTGACCCAAAACCCTAATTCAAACCTTAATTTTGACCCTAAACCCTAAATATGACCCAAAACCCTAATTTTGACCCAAAACCCAATTTTTAAATCAAAACCCAAATTCTAACCCTAAGCCCTAATTTTGACCTGAAACCCTAATTCTAACCCAAAACCTAATTCTAACCCTATTTTTGACCCAAAACCCTATTTTTAACTCAAAACCCTAATTCAAACCCCAAACGCTAATTTTGACCCAAAACCCAAATTTTAACCCAAAACCCTTATTTTAACCCAAAGCTCTAATTTTGACCCAAAACCCTAATTCAAACCCTTATTTTGACCCTAAACCCTAAATTTGACCCAAAACCCTAATTTTGAAATAAAACCCCATTTTTAACTCAAAACCCAAATTCTAACCCTAAGCCCTAATTTTGACCCGAAACCCTAATTCTAACCCAAAACCTAATTCTAAACCTATTTTTGACCCAAAACCCTATTTTTAACTCAAAACCCTAATTCAAACCCCAAACGCTAATTTTGACCCAAACCCTAATTTGGACCAAAAACCCAAATTTTAACCCGAAACCCTAATTTTAACCCTAAACCCTAAATTTGACCCAAAACCCTAATTTTGACCCAAAAGCCATTTTTAACTCAAAACCCAAATTCTAACCCTAAGCCCTAGTTTTGACCCAAAACCTAATTTTGACCCGAAACCCTAATTTTAACCCAAAACCCAAACGCTAATTTTGACCCAAAACCCTAATTTTGACCCTAAACCCTAAATTTGACCCAAAACCCTATTTTTAACTCAAAACCCTAATTCAAACCCCAAACGCTAATTTTGACCCAAAACCCTAATTTGGACAAAAAACCCAAATTTTAACCCAAAACCCTAATTTTAACCCAAAGCTCTACCCTAATTTGACCCAAAACCTATAAACTAATTAAAACACTAAACTCTCATTTTCACCCAAAACCCTAATTTTGACCCAAAACCCAAATTTTAACCCAAAGCTCTAATTTTAACCCAAAACCCTAATTTTGACCCAAAACCCTATTTTTAACTTAAAACACAAATTCTAACAAAAGACCCAAAACACTAATTTTGATCCGAAACCCTAATTCTAAACCAAAACCCTAATTCTAACGCTATTTTTGACCCAAAACCCTATTTTTAACTCAAAACCCTAATTCATACCCCAAACACTAATTTTGACCCAAAACCCTAATTTCAACCCAAAGCTCTAATTTTGACCCAAAACCCTAATTCAAACCTTAATTTTGACCCTAAACCCTAAATATGACCCAAAACCCTAATTTTGACCCAAAACCCAATTTTTAAATCAAAACCCAAATTCTAACCCTAAGCCCTAATTTTGACCCGAAAACCCTATTTTTAACTCAAAACCCTAATTCAAACCCCAAACGCTAATTTTGACCCAAAACCCAAATTTGGACCAAAAACCCAAATTTTAACCCAAAACCCTTATTTTAACCCAAAGCTCTAATTTTGACCCAAAACCCTAATTCAAACCCTTATTTTGACCCTAAACCCTAAATTTGACCCAAAACCCTAATTTTGAAATAAAACCCCATTTTTAACTCAAAACCCAAATTCTAACCCTAAGCCCTAATTTTGACCAGAAACCCTAATTCTAACCCAAAACCTAATTCTAAACCTATTTTTGACCCAAAACCCTATTTTTAACTCAAAACCCTAATTCATACCCCAAACACTAATTTTGACCCAAAACCCTAATTTGGACCAAAAACCCAAATTTTAACCAAACCTAATTTTAACCCACCTATGCCAATTCCAAAGCCATTTTTAACTCAAAACCCAAATTCTAACCCTAACCTAGTTTTGACCCAAAACCTAATTTGACTAATTTTAACCCAAACCCCAAACGCGAATTTTGACCCAAAACCCTAATTTTGACCTAAACCCTAAATATGACCCATAACCCTATTTTTAACTCAAAACCCTAGTTCAAACCCCAAACGCTAATTTTGACCAAAACCTAATTTGGACAAAAACCCAAATTTTAACCCAAAACCCTAATTTTAACCCAAGCTCTAATTTTGACCCAAACCTAATTAATAATTAAAACACTAAACTCTCATTTTCACCCAAAACCCTAATTTGGACCCAAAACCCAAATTTTAACCCAAGCTCTAATTTTAACCCAAAACCCTAATTTTGACCCAAAACCCTATTTTTAACTTAAAACACAAATTCTAACGGCAAACCCTAATTTTGACCCAAAACCTAATTTTGATCCGAAACCCTAATTCTAAACCAAAACCCTAATTCTAACGCTATTTTTGACCCAAAACCCTATTTTTAACTCAAAACCCTAATTCATACCCCAAACACTAATTTTGACCCAAAACCCTAATTTCAACCCAAAGCTCTAATTTTGACCCAAAACCCTAATTCAAACCTTAATTTTGACCCTAAACCCTAAATATGACCCAAAACCCTTATTTTGACCCAAAACCCAATTTTTAAATCAAAACCCAAATTCTAACCCTAAGCCCTAATTTTGACCTGAAACCCTAATTCTAACCCAAAACCTAATTCTAACCCTATTTTTCACCAAAAACCTAATTTTTAATTAAAAACCTAATTCAAACCCCAAACGCTAATTTTGACCCAAAACCCAAATTTGGACCATAACCCAAATTTTTACCCTACACCCTTATTTTAACCCATAGATCTAATTTTTACCCAAACTAATTCAACCCTTATTTTGACCTAAACCTAAATTTGACCCAAAACCTAATTTGAAATAAACCCATTTTAACTAAAACCCAAATTCTAACCTAAGCCTAATTTTGACCAAAACCTAATTTAACCCAAAACCTAATTCTAACCTATTTTGACCAAACCCTATTTTAACTCAAAACCTAATTCAAACCCCAACGCTAATTTGACCCAAACCTAATTTGGACCAAAACCCAAATTTTAACCCAAACCTAATTTAACCCTAACTTTTGACCAAAAGCCATTTTTAACTCAAAACCCAAATTCTAACCCTAAGCCCTAGTTTTGACCCAAAACCCTAATTTTGACCCGAAACCCTAATTTTAACCCAAAACCCAAACGCTAATTTTGACCCAAAACCCTAATTTTGACCCTAAACCCTAAATTTGACCCAAAACCCTATTTTTAACTCAAAACCCTAATTCAAACCCCAAACGCTAATTTTGACCCAAAACCCTAATTTGGACCAAAAACCCAAATTTTAACCCAAAACCCTAATTCAAACCCTAATTTTGACCCAAAACCCTAATTTAGACCCAAAAACCTAATTAAAACACTAAACTCTCATTTTCACCCAAAACCCTAATTTGGACCCAAAACCCAAATTTTAACCCAAAGCTCTAATTTTAACCCAAAACCCTAATTTTGACCCAAAACCCTATTTTTAACTTAAAACACAAATTCTAACGGCAAACCCTAATTTTGACCCAAAACCCTAATTTTGATCCGAAACCCTAATTCTAAACCAAAACCCTAATTCTAACGCTATTTTTGACCCAAAACCCTATTTTTAACTCAAAACCCTAATTCATACCCCAAACACTAATTTTGACCCAAAAACCTAATTTCAACCCAAAGCTCTAATTTTGACCCAAAACCCTAATTCAAACCTTAATTTTGACCCTAAACCCTAAATATGACCCAAAACCCTAATTTTGACCCAAAACCCAATTTTTAAATCAAAACCCAAATTCTAACCCTAAGCCCTAATTTTGACCCGAAACCCTAATTCTAACCCAAAACCTAATTCTAACCCTATTTTTGACCCAAAACCCTATTTTTAACTCAAAACCCTAATTCAAACCCCAAACGCTAATTTTGACCCAAAACCAACATATGGCCCAAATACACAAATATTAACCCCAAACCCTTATTTTAACCCCAAGCTCTAATTTTGACCCAAAACCTAATTCAAACCCTTATTTTGACCCTAAACCTAAATTTGACCAAAACCCTAATTTTGAAATAATACCCCATTTTTAACTCAAAACCCAAATTCTAACCCTAAGCCCTAATTTTGACCCGAAACCCTAATTCTAACCCAAAACCTAATTCTAAACCTATTTTGACCCAAAACCCTATTTTTAACTCAAAACCCTAATTCAAACCCCAAACGCTAATTTTGACCCAAACCCAAATTTGGACCAAAACCCAAATTTTAACCCAACCCTAATTTTAACCAACCTAATTTGACCCAAAACCTAATTTTGACCCAAAAGCCATTTTTGACCCAAAACCCTAATTTTGACCCGAAACCCTAATTTTAACCCAAAACCCAAACGCTAATTTTGACCCGAAACCCTAATTTTAACCCAAAACCCAAACGCTAATTTTGACCCCAAACCCTAATTTTGACCCTAAACCCTAAATTTGACTCAAAACCCTATTTTTAACTCAAAACCCTAATTCAAACCCCAAACGCTAATTTTGACCCAAAACCCTAATTTGGACCAAAAACCCAAATTTTAACCCAAAACCCTAATTTTAACCCAAATCTAATTTTGACCACCTAATTTTGACCCAAAACCTAATTAAACACTAAACTCTCATTTCACCAACCCTAATTTGGACCCAAAACCCAAATTTTAACCCAAACTAATTTTACCCAAACCCTAATTTTGACCCAAACCCTATTTTTAACTTAAAACCAAATTCTAACCCTAATTTTGACCCAAAACCCTAATTTTGATCCAAACCCTAATTCTAAACCAAAACCCTAATTCTAACCTATTTTGAAAAACCCTATTTTTAACTCAAAACCCTAATTCATACCCCAAACACTAATTTTGACCCAAAACCCTAATTTCAACCCGAAGGTCAAATTTTGAGGCCAATCCCTATTTCAAACCTTAATTTTGACCCTAAACCTAAATATGACCCAAAACCCTAATTTTGACCCAAAACCCAAATTTAAATCAAAACCCAAATTCTAACCTAAGCCCTAATTTTGACCAAATCCTAATTCTAACCCAAAACCTAATTCTAACCCTATTTTTGACCCAAAACCCTATTTTTAACTCAAAACCCTAATTCAAACCCCAAACGCTAATTTTGACCCAAAACCCAAATTTGGACCAAAAACCCAAATTTTAACCCAAAACCCTTATTTTAACCCAAAGCTCTAATTTTGACCCAAAACCCTAATTCAAACCCTTATTTTGACCCTAAACCCTAAATTTGACCCAAAACCCTAATTTTGAAATAAAACCCCATTTTTAACTCAAAACCCAAATTCTAACCCTAAGCCCTAATTTTGACCCGAAACCCTAATTCTAACCCAAAACCTAATTCTAAACCTATTTTTGACCCAAAACCCTATTTTTAACTCAAAACCCTAATTCAAACCCCAAACGCTAATTTTGACCCAAACCCTAATTTGGACCAAAAACCCAAATTTTAACCCGAAACCCTAATTCTAACCCAAAACCCAAAACCCTAAATTTGACCCTAAACCCTAATTTTAACCCTAAACCCTAAATTTGACCCAAAACCCTAATTTTGACCCGAAACCCTAATTTTAACCCAAAACCCAAACGCTAATTTTGACCCAAAACCCTAATTTTGACCCTAAACCCTAAATTTGACCCAAAACCCTATTTTTAACTCAAAACCCTAATTCAAACCCCAAACGCTAATTTTGACCCAAAACCCTAATTTGGACCAAAAACCCAAATTTTAACCCAAAACCCTAATTTTAACCCAAAGCTCTAATTTTGACCCAAAACCCTAATTTAGACCCAAAAACCTAATTAAAACACTAAACTCTCATTTTCACCCAAAACCCTAATTTGGACCCAAAACCCAAATTTTAACCCAAAGCTCTAATTTTAACCCAAAACCCTAATTTTGACCCAAAACCCTATTTTTAACTTAAAACCAAATTCTAACGCAAACCCTAATTTTGACCCAAAACCCTAATTTTGATCCGAAACCCTAATTCTAAACCAAAACCCTAATTCTAACGCTATTTTTGACCCAAAACCCTATTTTTAACTCAAAACCCTAATTCATACCCCAAACACTAATTTTGACCCAAAACCCTAATTTCAACCCAAAGCTCTAATTTTGACCCAAAACCCTAATTCAAACCTTAATTTTGACCCTAAACCTAAATATGACCCAAAACCCTAATTTTGACCCAAATCCCTATTTTTAAATCACAACCCTAATTCTAACCCGAAGCCCTAATTTTGACCCGTAACCCTACTTCTAACCCTATTTTTGACCCCAAACCCTATTTTTAACTCAAAACCCTAATTCAAACCCCACACGATAATTTCGACCAAAAAGCCAAATTTTAACAAAAACCCCAATTTTAACCCAAAACCTTATTTTAACCCAAAGCTCTAATTTTGACCAAAACCTAAACCCTTATTTTGACCCTAAACCTAAATTTGACCCAAAACCCTAATTTTGAAATAAAACCCCATTTTTAACTCAAAACCCAAATTCTAACCCTAAGCCTAATTTTGACCCAACCCTAATTCTAACCCAAACCTAATTCTAACCTATTTTTGACCAAAACCCTATTTTTAACTCAAAACCCTAATCAAACCCCAAACGCTAATTTTGACCCAAACCCTAATTTGGACCAAAACCCAAATTTAAAACTAATTTTACCAAACCATTTTAACTCAAAACCCAAATTCTAACCCTAAGCCCTAGTTTTGACCCAAAACCCTAATTTTGACCAAAACCCTAATTTTAACCCAAAACCAACTAATTTGACCCAAAACCCTAATTTGACGCCAAAACCCTATTTTTAACTCAAAACCCTAATTCAAACCCCAAACTAATTTGACCCAAAACCTAATTTGGACCAAAACCCAAATTTTAACCCAAAACCCTAATTTTAACCCAAACTCTAATTTTGACCCAAAACCTAATTTGACCCAAAACCTAATTTAACCTAAATTTCACCCAAAACCCTAATTTGGACCCAAAACCCAAATTTTAACCCAAACTCTAATTTTAACCCAAAACCCTAATTTTGACCCAAAACCCTATTTTTAACTTAAAACACAAATTCTAACGAAACCCTAAATTTGAACCAAAACCCTAATTTGGACCCAAAACCCTAATTCTAAACCAAAACCCTAATTCTAACGCTATTTTTGACCCAAAACCCTATTTTTAACTCAAAACCCTAATTCATACCCCAAACACTAATTTTGACCCAAAACCCTAATTTCAACCCAAAGCTCTAATTTTGACCCAAAACCCTAATTCAAACCTTAATTTTGACCCTAAACCCTAAATATGACCCAAAACCCTAATTTTGACCCAAAACCCAATTTTTAAATCAAAACCCAAATTCTAACCCTCAGCTCTAATTTTGACCCCGAAACCCTAATTCTAACACAAAACCCTAATTCTAACCCTATTTTTGACCCAAAACCCTATTTTAACTCAAAACCCTAATTCAAACCCCAAACGCTAATTTTGACCCAAAACCCTAATTTGGACCAAAAACCCAAATTTTAACCGATAACCCAAATTTTAACCCAAAGCTCTAATTTTGACCCAAAACCCTAATTCAAACCCTTTTTTTGACCCTAAACCTAAATTTGAACCAAAACCATAATTTTGAAATAAAACCCCATTTTTAACTCAAAACCCAAATTCTATCCCTAAGCCTAATTTTGACCCAACCTAATTCTAACCCAAAACCTAATTCTAAACCTATTTTTGACCCAAAACCCTATTTTTAACTCAAAACCCTAATTCAAACCCCAAACGCTAATTTTGACCAACTTTGGACCAAAACCCAAATTTTAACCAAACCTAATTTTAACCTCCCTAATTTGACCAAAACCCTAATTTTGACCCAAAAGCCATTTTTAACTCAAAACCCAAATTCTAACCTAACCTAGTTTGGCTATTTTGACCAAACCTAATTTTAACCCAAACCATAATTTTGACCCAAAACCTAATTTTGACCACTAATTTGACCCAAAACCCTATTTTCTCAAACCCTAATTCAAACCCCAAACGCTAATTTTGACCCAAAACCCTAATTTGGAACTAAAAACCAAATTTTAACCCAAAACCTAATTTTAACCCAAACTCTAATTTTGACAAAAAAAACTATTTTAACTCAAACCCTAATTAAAACACTAAACTCTCATTTTCACCCAAAACCCTAATTTGGACCCAAAACCCAAATTTTAACCCAAAGCTCTAATTTTAACCCAAAACCCTAATTTTGACCCAAAACCCTATTTTAAAAATAAAACACAAATTCTAACCCAAAACCCTAATTTTGACCATAAACCCTAATTTTTATCCAAACCCTAATTCTAACCCAAAACCCTAATTCTAACCCTATTTTTGACCCAAAACCCTATTTTTAACTCAAAACCCTAATTCAAACCCCAAAGCTCTAATTTTGACCCAAAACCCTAATTCAAACCTTAATTTTGACCCTAAACCCTAAATATGACCCAAAACCCTTATTTTGACCCAAAACCCAATTTTTAAATCAAAACCCAAATTCTAACCCTAAGCCCTAATTTTGACCCGAAACCCTAATTCTAACCCAAAACCTAATTCTAACCCTATTTTTGACCCAAAACCCTATTTTTAACTCAAAACCCTAATTCAAACCCCAAACGCTAATTTTGACCCAAAACCAAAATTTGGACAAAAAACCAAAATTTAAACCCAAAACCAAAATTTTAACCCAAATCTCTAATATTGACACAAAACCTAATTCAAACCCTTATTTTGACCCTAAACCAAATATTTGACCAAAAACCATAATTTTGAAATAAAACCCCAATTTTAACTCAAAACCCAAATACTAACCCTAAGACCTAATTTTGACCCGAAACACTAATTCTAACCCAAAACATAATTCTAAACCTATTTTGACCCAAAACCCTATTTTTAACTCAAAACCCTAATTCAAACCCCAAACGCTAATTTTGACCCAAACCCTAATTTGGACCAAAAACCCAAATTTTAACCCGAAACCCTAATTTTAACCCCAAAACCCTAATTTTGACCCAAAAGCCATTTTTAACTCAAAACCCAAATTCTAACCCTAAGCCCTAGTTTTGACCCAAAACCCTAATTTTGACCCGAAACCCTAATTTTAACCCAAAACCCAAACGCTAATTTTGACCCAAAACCCTAATTTTGACCCAAAACCCTATTTTTAACTCAAAACCCTAATTCAAACCCCAAACGCTAATTTTGACCCAAAACCCTAATTTGGACAAAAAACCCAAATTTTAACCCAAAACCCTAATTTTAACCCAAAGCTCTAATTTTGACCCAAAACCCTAATTTAGACCCAAAAACCTAATTAAAACACTAAACTCTCATTTTCACCCAAAACCCTAATTTGGACCCAAAACCCAAATTTTAACCCAAAGCTCTAATTTTAACCCAAAACCCTAATTTTGACCCAAAACCCTATTTTTAACTTAAAACACAAATTCTAACGGCAAACCCTAATTTTGACCCAAAACCCTAATTTTGATCCGAAACCCTAATTCTAAACCAAAACCCTAATTCTAACGCTATTTTTGACCCAAAACCCTATTTTTAACTCAAAACCCTAATTCATACCCCAAACACTAATTTTGACCCAAAACCCTAATTTCAACCCAAAGCTCTAATTTTGACCCAAAACCCTAATTCAAACCTTAATTTTGACCCTAAACCCTAAATATGACCCAAAACCCTAATTTTGACCCAAAACCCAATTTTTAAATCAAAACCCAAATTCTAACCCTAAGCCCTAATTTTGACCCGAAACCCTAATTCTAACCCAAAACCTAATTCTAACCCTATTTTTGACCCAAAACCCTATTTTTAACTCAAAACCCTAATTCAAACCCCAAACGCTAATTTTGACCCAAAACCCAAATTTGGACCAAAAACCCAAATTTTAACCCAAAACCCTTATTTTAACCCAAAGCTCTAATTTTGACCCAAAACCCTAATTCAAACCCTTATTTTGACCCTAAACCCTAAATTTGACCCAAAACCCTAATTTTGAAATAAAACCCCATTTTTAACTCAAAACCCAAATTCTAACCCTAAGCCCTAATTTTGACCCGAAACCCTAATTCTAACCCAAAACCTAATTCTAAACCTATTTTTGACCCAAAACCCTATTTTTAACTCAAAACCCTAATTCAAACCCCAAACGCTAATTTTGACCCAAACCCTAATTTGGACCAAAAACCCAAATTTTAACCCGAAACCCTAATTTTAACCCTAAACCCTAAATTTGACCCAAAACCCTAATTTTGACCCAAAAGCCATTTTTAACTCAAAACCCAAATTCTAACCCTAAGCCCTAGTTTTGACCCAAAACCCTAATTTTGACCCTAAAACCTAAATTTGACCCAAAACCCTAATTTTAACCCAAAGCTCTAATTTTGACCCAAAACCCTAAATTTGACCCAAAACCCTATTTTTAACTCAAAACCCTAATTCAAACCCCAAACGCTAATTTTGACCCAAAACCCTAATTTGGACCAAAAACCCAAATTTTAACCCAAAACCCTAATTTAAACCCAAAGCTCTAATTTTGACCATAGACCAAAATAAACTAATTAAAACACTAAACTCTATTTTTTCCCAAAACCCTAATTTGGACCCAAAACCCAAATTTTAACCCAAATCTCGAATTTTTACCCAAAACCCTAATTTTGACCAAAACCCTATTTTTAACTTAAAACCAAATTTAACCTAATTTTGACCCAAAACCCTAATTTTGATCCAAACCTAAACCAAAACCCTAATTCTAACCTATTTATGACACAAAACCCTATTTTTAACTCAAAACCCTAATTAATACCCCAAACACTAATTTTGACCCAAAACCCTAATTTCAACCCAAAGCTCTAATTTTGACCCAAAACCCTAATTCAAACCTAATTTTGACCCTAAACCTAAATATGACCCAAAACCCTAATTTTGACCCAAAACCCAATTTTTAAATCAAAACCCAAATTCTAACCCTAAGCCCTAATTTTGACCCGAAACCCTAATTCTAACCCAAAACCTAATTCTAACCCTATTTTTGACCCAAAACCCTATTTTTAACTCAAAACCCTAATTCAAACCCCAAACGCTAATTTTGACCAAAAACCCAAATTTGGACCAAAAACCCAAATTTTAACCCAAAACCCTTATTTTAACCCAAAGCTCTAATTTTGACCCAAAACCCTAATTCAAACCCTTATTTTGACCCTAAACCCTAAATTTGACCCAAAACCCTAATTTGAAATAAAACCCCATTTTTAACTCAAAACCCAAATTCTAACCCTAAGCCCTAATTTTGACCCGAAACCCTAATTCTAACCCAAAACCTAATTCTAAACCTATTTTTGACCCAAAACCCTATTTTTAACTCAAAACCCTAATTCAAACCCCAAACGCTAATTTTGACCCAAACCCTAATTTGGACCAAAAACCCAAATTTTAACCCGAAACCCTAATTTTAACCCTAAACCCTAAATTTGACCCAAAACCCTAATTTTGACCCAAAAGCCATTTTTAACTCAAAACCCAAATTCTAACCCTAAGCCCTAGTTTTGACCCAAACCCAAACCAAAACCCTAATTTTAACCCATAACCCAAACCGTAATTTTGACCCAAAACCCTAATTTTGACACCCAAACCTTAATTTGACCCAAAACCCTATTTTTAACTCAAAACCCTAATTCAAACCCCAAACGCTAATTTTGACCCAAAACCCTAATTTGGACAAAAAACCCAAATTTTAACCCAAAACCCTAATTTTGACCCAAAACCCTAATTTAGACCCAAAAACCTAATTAAAACACTAAACTCTCATTTTCACCCAAAACCCTAATTTGGACCCAAAACCCTAATTTGGACCCAAAACCCAAATTTTAACCCAAAACCCTAATTTTGACCCAAAACCCTATTTTTAACTTAAAACCCAAATTCTAACGCCAAACCCTAATTTTGACCCAAAACCCTAATTTTGATCCGAAACCCTAATTCTAAACCAAAACCCTAATTCTAACGCTATTTTTGACCCAAAACCCTATTTTTAACTCAAAACCCTAATTCATACCCCAAACACTAATTTTGACCCAAAACCCTAATTTCAACCCAAAGCTCTAATTTTGACCCAAAACCCTAATTCAAACCTTAATTTTGACCCTAAACCCTAAATATGACCCAAAACCCAATTTTTAAATCAAAACCCAAATTCTAACCCTAAGCCCTAATTTTGACCCGAAACCCTAATTCTAACCCAAAACCTAATTCTAACCCTATTTTTGACCCAAAACCCTATTTTTAACTCAAAACCCTAATTCAAACCCCAAACGCTAATTTTGACCCAAAACCCAAATTTGGACCAAAAACCCAAATTTTAACCCAAAACCTTATTTTAACCAAAGCTCTAATTTTGACCCAAAACCTAATTCAAACCCTTATTTTGACCCTAAACCTAATTTTGACCCTAAACCCTAATTTTGACCCAAACCCCTATTTTTCACTCAAAACCCAAATTCTAACCCTAAGCCCTAATTTTGACCCAATACCCTAATTTTAACCCGAAACCCTAATTCTAACACCATTTTTGACCCAAAACCCTATTTTTAACACAAAACCCTAATTCAAACCCCAAACCATATTTTTCACCCAAACCCTAATTTGGACCAAAAACCCAAATTTTAACCCGAACCCTAATTTTAACCCAAAAAGAAAACCTAAACCAACTAAATGACCAAAACCAATTTTGACCCAAAAGCCATTTTTAACTCAAAACCCAAATTCTAACCCTAAGCCCTAGTTTTGACCCAAAACCCTAATTTTGACCAAAATAATTTTAACCCAAAACCCAAACCTAATTTTGACCCAAAACCCTAATTTTGACCTAAACCTAAATTTGACCCAAAACCCTATTTTTAACTCAAAACCCTAATTCAAACCCCAAACGCTAATTTTGACCCAAAACCCTAATTTGGACAAAACCCAAATTTTAACCCAAAACCTAATTTTAACCCAAAGCTCTAATTTAGACCCAAAAACCTAATTAAAACACTAAACTCTCATTTTCACCCAAAACCCTAATTTGGACCCAAAACCCAAATTTTAACCCAAAGCTCTAATTTTAACCCAAAACCCTAATTTTGACCCAAAACCCTATTTTTAACTTAAAACACAAATTCTAACGGCAAACCCTAATTTTGACCCAAAACCCTAATTTTGATCCGAAACCCTAATTCTAAACCAAAACCCTAATTCTAACGCTATTTTTGACCCAAAACCCTATTTTTAACTCAAAACCCTAATTCATACCCCAAACACTAATTTTGACCCAAAACCCTAATTTCAACCCAAAGCTCTAATTTTGACCCAAAACCCTAATTCAAACCTTAATTTTGACCCTAAACCCTAAATATGACCCAAAACCCTAATTTTGACCCAAAACCCAATTTTTAAATCAAAACCCAAATTCTAACCCTAAGCCCTAATTTTGACCTGAAACCCTAATTCTAACCCAAAACCTAATTCTAACCCTATTTTTGACCCAAAACCCTATTTTTAACTCAAAACCCTAATTCAAACCCCAAACGCTAATTTTGACCCAAAACCCAAATTTGGACCAAAAACCCAAATTTTAACCCAAAACCCTTATTTTAACCCAAAGCTCTAATTTTGACCCAAAACCCTAATTCAAACCCTTATTTTGACCCTAAACCCTAAATTTGACCCAAAACCCTAATTTTGAAATAAAACCCCATTTTTAACTCAAAACCCAAATTCTAACCCTAAGCCCTAATTTTGACCCGAAACCCTAATTCTAACCCAAAACCTAATTCTAAACCTATTTTTGACCCAAAACCCTATTTTTAACTCAAAACCCTAATTCAAACCCCAAACGCTAATTTTGACCCAAACCCTAATTTGGACCAAAAACCCAAATTTTAACCCGAAACCCTAATTTTAACCCCAAAGCCTAAATTTGACCCAAAACCCTAATTTTGACCCAAAAGCCATTTTTAACTCAAAACCCAAATTCTAACCCTAAGCCCTAGTTTTGACCCAAAACCCTAATTTTGACCCGAAACCCTAATTTTAACCCAAAAACTAATTTTGACCCAAAACCCTAATTTTGACCCTAAACCCTAAATTTGACCCAAAACCCTATTTTTAACTCAAAACCCTAATTCAAACCCCAAACGCTAATTTTGACCCAAAACCCTAATTAGGACCAAGAACCCAAATTTTCACCCAAAACCCAAAGTATAACCCAAAGCGCTAATTTTGACCCAAAACCAATTACTAATGACCAAAATATTACTCAAAACCCTAATTAAAACACTAAACTCTATTTTCACCCAAAACACTAATTTGGACCCAAAAACCAAATTTTAACCCAAAGCTCTAATATTGACCCAAAACACTAATTTTGACCCTAAACCCTATTTTTAACTAAAAACCCTAATTCAAACCCAAAACCCTAATTTTGACCCAAAACCCTAATTTTGACCCGAAACCCTAATTCTAACCCAAAACCCTAATTCTAACCCTATTTTTAACCCGAAACCCTAATTTTAACCCAAAACCCTAATTCTAACCCCGAACGCTAATTTTGACCCAAAACCCAAATTTTAACCCAAAGCTCTAATTTTGACCCAAGACCCTAAATCAAACCCTAATTTTGATACTAAACCCTAAATTTGGACCAAAAACCCTAATTTTGACCCAAAACCGAATTTTTAACTCAAAACCCAAATTCTAACCCTAAGCCCTAATTTTGACCCGAAACCCTAATTTAACAAACCTAATTCTAACCCTTTTGACCCAAAACCCTATTTTTAACTCAAAACCCTAATTCAAACCCCAAACGCTAATTTTGACCCAAAACCCTAATTTGGACCAAAAACCCAAATTTTAACCCAAAACCTTAATTTTAACCCCGAAGCTCTAATTTTGACCCAAAACCCTAATTCAAACCCTAATTTTGACTCAAAACCCTAATTTTGACCCGAAACCCTAATTTTGACCTAAAACCCCATTTTTAACTCAAAACCCAAATTCTAACCCTAAGCCCTAATTTTGACCCGAAACCCTAATTCTAACCCAAAACCCTAATCCTAACCCAAATTTAGACCCAAAACCCTATTGTTAACTCAAAACCTAATTCAAACCCACCTAATTTTGACCCAAAACCCTAATTTGGACCAAAAACCCAAATTTTAACCCAAAACCCTAATTTTAACCCAAATCTAATTTTGACCCAAAACCCTAATTTCCCAAATTGCCAATTTGCCCAAACCTAATTTTGACCAAAACCCATTTTTAACTCAAAACCCAATTTTAACCTAAGCCCTAATTTTGACCCAAGACCCTAATTTTGACCAAAACCCTAATTTAACAAAACCCAACCAAAACATTCCAAACCTAATTTTGACCCAAAACCCTAATTTTGACCCTAAACCCTAAATTTGACCCAAAACCCTATTTTTAACTCAAAACCCTAATTCAAACCCCAAACGCTAATTTTGACCCAAAACCCTAATTTGGAACCTAAACCCAAATTTAAACCCAAAACCCTAATTATAACCCAAACTCTAATTTTGACCCAAAACCTAATCAGACCCAAACCCTATTTTAACTCAAACCCTAATTTAAACACTAAACTCTATTTTCACCCAAAACCCTAATTTGACCCAAAACCCAAATTTTAACCCAAAGCTCTAATTTTAACCCAAAACCCTAATTTTGACCCAAAACCCTATTTTTAACTTAAAACACAAATTCTAACGGCAAACCCTAATTTTGACCCAAAACCCTAATTTTGACCCGAAACCATAATTCTTACCCAAAACCCTAATTCTAACCCTATTTTTAACTCAAAACCCTAATTCATACCCCAAACACTAATTTTGACCCAAAACCCTAATTTCAACCCAAAGCTCTAATTTTGACCCAAAACCCTAATTCAAACCCTAAACCCTAAATTTGACCCAAAACCCTAATTTTGACCCAAAACCCAATTTTTAAATCAAAACCCAAATTCTAACCCTAAGCCCTAATTTTGACCCGAAACCCTAATTCTAACCCAAAACCTAATTCTAACCCTATTTTTGACCCAAAACCCTATTTTTAACTCAAAACCCTAATTCAAACCCCAAACGCTAATTTTGACCCAAAACCCAAATTTGGACCAAAAACCCAAATTTTAACCCAAAACCCTAATTTTAACCCAAAGCTCTAATTTTGACCCAAAACCCTAATTCAAACCCTTATTTTGACCCTAAACCCTAAATTTGACCCAAAACCCTAATTTTGAACCAAAACCCCATTTTTAACTCAAAACCCAATTCTAACCCTAAGCCCTAATTTTGACCCGAAACCCTAATTCTAACCCAAAACCTAATTCTAACCCTATTTTTGACCCAAAACCCTATTTTTAACTCAAAACCCTAATTCAAACCCCAAACGCTAATTTTGACCCAAAACCCTAATTTGGACCAAAAACCCAAATTTTAACCCAAAACCCTAATTTTAACCCAAAGCTCTAATTTTAACCCAAAACCCTAATTTTCACCCGAAACCCTATTTTTAACTCGAAACCCAAATTCTAACCCTAAGCCCTAATTTTGACCCCAAACCTAATTTTGACCCAAAACCCTAATTTTAACCCAAATTTAACTCAAAACCCAAATTCTAACCCTAAACCCTAATTTTGACCCAAAACCTAATTTTGACCCAAAACTATTTAACCCCAAAACCTAATTCTAACTCAAACCTAATTTTGACCCAAAACCCTAATTTTGACCCAAAACCTAATTTTAACCAAAACTAAATTTTGACCCAAAACCCTAATTTTGACCCAAAACCCTAATTTGGACCAAAAACCCAAATTTTAACCAAAAACCCAACTTTTAACCCAAAGCTCAAATTTTGACCCAAAACTCTAATTTGGACCAAAAACCCAAATTTTAACCCAAAACCCTAATTTAAACCCAAAACCCTAATTTTGACCCAAAACCTAAAACCTAATTTTGACCCAAAACCCTAATTTTGACCCAAAACCCTAATTTTGAACCAATAACCAAAACCTAATTTTGACCCAAAACCCTAATTTTAACTCAAAACCTAATTTGACCCAAAACCTAATTTTGACCCAAAACCCAAATTTTAACTAAAAAAAAAATTAAACCCTAAATTTGACCCAAGACCCTAATTTTGACCTAAAACCCATTTTTTAACTCAAAACCCAAATTCTAACCCTAAGCCCTAATTTTGACCCAAAACCCTAATTCTGACCCGAAACCCTAATCTAACCCAAAACCCTAATTCAAACCCAAAACCCTATTTTTAACTCAAAATCCTAATTCAAACCCCAAACACTAATTTTGACCCAAAACCCGAATTTGGACAAAAAAACTCAAATTTTAACCCAAAACCCAAATTTTAACCCAAAGCTCTAATTTTGAACCAAAACCCAAATTTGGACCCAACACCCTACTTTTGACCCAAAACCCTAATTTTGATAAAACCTAATTTAACTCAAAACCCAAATTTTAACCCTAAGCCTAATTTTGACCAAAACCCTAATTCTAACCCAAAACCTAATTTAACTATTTTGACCCAAACCCTCTATTTTTAACTCAAAACCCTAATTCAAACCCCAAACGCTAATTTTGACCAAAAACCCAAATTTTAACCCAAAACCCTAATTTTAACCCAAAGCTATAATTTTAACTCAAAACCCACCCTAATTTTGACCCGAAACCCTAATTTTGACCCTAAACCCTAAATTTGACCCAAAACCCTAATTTTGACCGAAAACCCCATTTTTAACTCAAACCCCAAATTCTAACCCAAAACCCTATTTATGACCCAAAACCCTATTTTTAACTCAAAACCCTAATTCAAACCCCAAATGCTAATTTTGACCCAAAACCCTATTTTTAACTCAAAACCCTAATTCAAACCCCAAACGCTAATTTTGACCCAAAACCCTAATTTGGACCAAAAACCGAAATTTTAACCCAAAACCCTAATTTTAACCCAAAACCCTAATTTTGAACCTAAACCCTAAATTTGACCCAAAACCCTAATTTTGACCCAAAACCCTAATTTTACCAAAACCCTAATTTTGACCAAAACCCTAATTTTAACTAAAACCCTAATTTTGACCCAAAACCCTAATTTGGACCAAAAACCCTAATTTTAACCGAAAACCCTAATTTTAACCCAAAGCTCTAATTTTGACCCAAAACCCTTATTTTGACCCAAAACCCTTATTTTGACTCTAAACCCTAATTTTAACCCAAAAACCCATTTTTAACTCAAAACCCAAATTCTAACCCTAAACCCTAATTTTGACCCAAAACCCTAATTTTAACCCAAAACCCTAATTCTAACCCTATTTGTGACCCAAAACCCTAATTTTGACCCAAAACCTAATTTTGACCCAAAACCCTAATTTTGACAAAACCCTAATTTTAACTCAAAACCTAATTCTAACCCTAAACCTAATTTTGACCAAAACCCTAATTTTGACCCAAAACCTAATTTTAACCCAAAACCTAATTTTGACCAAAACCCTAATTTATGCCCAAACCTAATTTTGACCCAAAACCCTAATTTTGACTAGAAACCCTAATTTTAACCCAAAACCCTAATTTTAACCCAAAACCCTAATATTTACCCTAAACCCTAATTTTAACCCAACACCCTAATTTTGACCCAAAACCCTAATTTTGACCCAAAACCCTAATTTTACCCAAACCCTAATTTTACCCAAAACCCTAATTTTAACCCAAAACCTAATTTGACCCAAAACCCTAATTTTAACTCAAAACCTAATTTTAACCCAAAACCCTAATTTTGACCCAAAACCCTAATTTGCCTAAACCATATTTTGACCCAAACCCTAATTTTGAACCCAAAACCCTAATTAACCCAAAACCTAATTTTGCCTAAACCCTAATTTTGACCCAAACCCTAATTTTGACCTAAAACCCTAATTTTAACTCAAAACCCAAATTTTAACCAAAAGCTCTAATTTTGACCCAAAACCCTAATTTTGACCCAAAACCCTAATTTTGACCCGAAACCCTAATTTTGTCCCTAAACCCTAAATTTGACCCAAAACCCCATTTTTAACTCAAAACCCAAATTCTAACCCTAAGACCTAATTTTGACCCAAAACCCTAATTTGGACCAAAAACCCAAATTTTAACCCAAAACCCTAATTTTAACCCAAAGCCCTCATTTTGACCCAAAACCCAATTTTCAACTCAAAACCCAAATTTTGACCCAAAACCCTAAATTTGACCCAAAACCCTAATTTTCACCCAAAACCCTATTTTTAACTCAAAACCCAAATTCTAACCATTAACCCTAATTTTGACCGAAAACCCCATTTTTAACTCAAAACCCAAATTCTAACCCTATTTTTAACTCAAAACCCTAATTCAAACCCCAAACGCTAATTTTGACCCAAAACCTTAATTTGGACCAAAAACCCAAATTTTAACCCAAAACCCTAATTTTAACCCAAAGCTATAATTTTGACCCAAAACCCTAATTCAAACCCTAATTTTGACCCAAAACCCTAATTTTAACCCTAATTTTGACCCAAAACCCTAATTTTAACCCAAAACCCTAATTTAACCCGAAACCCTAATTTTACCCAAAACCCTAATTTTAACCCAAAACCCTAATTCTAACCCTAATTTTAACCCAAAACCCTAATTTTGACCCAAAACCCTAATTCAAACCCCAAACCCTATTTTTGACACTAAACCCTAAATTTGGACCAAAAACCCAAATTTTAACCCAAAACCCTAATTTTAACCCAAAACCCAAATTTGACCCAAAACCCTAATTTGACCCAAAACCCAAATTTTAACCAAAACCCTAATTTTACCCAAAACCTATTTTTAACCCAAAACCCTAATTTTAACCCAAAACCCTAATTTTGACCCAAAACCCTAATTTTGACCCAAAACCTAATTTTAACCAACCAAACCCTAATTTTGACCCAAACAACCTAATTTTACTCAAAACCCTAATTTTGACCCAAAACCCTAATTTTAACTCAAAACCCTAATTTTAACCCAAAACCCTAATTTTAACCCAAAACCTAATTTTGACCAAAACCCTAATTTTGACCCAAAACCCTAATTTTGACCCAAACCTAATTTTGACCCAAAACCCTAATTTTTACCCAAAACCCTAATTTAACCTAAAATCACCCAAAACCCTAATTTGACCGAAAACCCAAATTTTAACCCAAAACCCTAATTTTGACCCAAAACCCTAATTTTGACCCAAAACCCTAATTTTGACCCAAAACCCAAATTATAACCCTAAGACCTAATTCTAACCCTAAGCCCTAATTGTGACCCGAAGCCCTAATTTTAAACCAAAACCAATTCTAATATTTTGACCCAAAACCCTATTTTTAACTCAAAACCCTAATTCATACCCCAAACACTAATTTTGACCCAAAACCTAATTTACCCAAAACCTAATTTTAAAACTAATTTTGACCCAAAACCCTAATTCAAACCCTAATTTTGACCCTAAACCTAAATTTGACCAAAACCTAATTTTGACCCAAAACCCTAATTTTAACCAAATAACCCAAAACCCAAATTTTGACCCAAAACCCTAATTTTGACCCAAACCCTAATTTTAACCCAAAACCTAATTCTAACCCTAATTTTGACCCAAAACCCTAATTTTGACCCAAAACCCTAATTTTAACCCAAAACCCTAATTTGGACCAAAAACCCAAATTTTAACCCAAATCCCTAATTTTAACCCAAAGCTCTAATTTTGACCCAAAACCCTAATTCAAACCCTAATTTTGACCCTAAACCCTAAATTTGACCCAAAACCTAATTTTGAATAAAAACCCATTTTTAACTCAAAACCCTAAATTCTAACCCTAAGCCTAATTTTGACCCAAAACCCTAATTTTAACCCAAAACCTAATTAACCTAAACCCCTAATTTTAACCCAAAGCCTTAATTTTTACCTCAAAACCCTAATTCAAACCCCAAACACTAATTTTGACCCAAAACCCAAATTTGGACCAAAAACCCAAATTTTAACCCAAAACCCTAATTTTAACCCAAAGCTCTAATTTTGACCCAAACCCAATTTTGACCCAACCTAATTTGACCCAAAACCCTAATTTTGACCCAAAACCCTAATTTTAAAACCCAAAACCCAATTTAACCCAAAACCCTAATTTAAACCTAATTGACCCAAAACCCTAATTTTGACCCAAAACCCAATTTTAACCCAAAACCTAATTAAAAACCCTAATTTTGACCCAAAACCCTAATTTTGACCAAAACCTAATTTGACCAAACCCTATTTTTAACTCAAAACCCTAATTCAAACCCCAAACCTAATTTTGACCCAAAACCCTAATTTTGACCAAAACCCAAATTTTAACCCAAAACCCTAATTTTAACCCAAAACCTAATTTTGACCCAAAACCTAATTTTGACCCAAAACCTAATTTTAACCAAAACCCTAATTTCAAAACCCTATTTTAACTCAAAACCCTAATTTTGACCCAAAACCCTAATTTTAACCCAAAACCCTAATTTTGACCCTAAACCATAAATTTAACCCTAAAACCTATTTTTAACTCAAAACCCAAATTCTGACACAAATCACTAATTTTGACCCAAAACCCTAATTTTGACCCGAAACCCTAATTTTGACTCGAAACCCTAATTTTGACCCTAAACCCTTATTTTTAACTCAACCCTAATTGAAACCCCAAACACTAATTTTGACCCAAAACCGTAATTTTAACCCAAAACCCTAATTTTAACCCAAAACTAATTCAAACCTTAATTTTGACCCAAAACCTAATTTGACCCAAAACCTAATTTTGACCCAAAACCCAATTTTTAATCAAAACCCAAATTTTAACCCTAAACCCTAATTTTGACCCAAACCCTAATTTTAACCCAAAACCTAATTCTAACCCTAATTTTGACCCAAAACCCTATTTTTAACTCAAAACCCTAATTCAAACCCCAAACGCTAATTTTGACCCAAAACCTAATTTTGAACAAAAACCCAAAATTTAAACCCAAACCCTAAATTTAACCCCAAACTCTAATTTTGACCCAAAACAATTTAAACCCTAATTTTGACCCTAAAACCTAAATTTGACCCAAAACCCTAATTTTGACCTAAAACCTAATTTTTAATCAAAACCCTAATTTTAACACCCTAATTTTGACCCAAAACCTAATTTTAACCCAAAACCTAATTTACCCTATTTGACCCAAAACCCTATTTTTAACTCAAAACCCTAATTCAAACCCCAAACGCTAATTTTGACCCAAAACCCTAATTTGGACAAAAAACCCAAATTTTAACCCAAAACCCTAATTTTAACCCCAAACCTAATTTTGACCCAAAACCTAATTTTGCCCAAAACCTAAATTTGACCCAAAACCCTAATTTTGACCCAAAACCCTAATTTTAACTCAAAACCTAATTTAACCTAAACCTAATTTTGACCCAAAACCCTAATTTTACCCAAACCCTAATTTTACCCAAAAACACTAATTTTGAAAACCCAATTTTAACCCAAAACCTAATCAAACCTATTTTGACCAAAACCCTAATTTTAACCCAAACCTAATTTTACAAACCCTAATTTTACCCAAAACCCTAATTTTAACTCAAACCTAATTTTAACCAAAACCTAATTTTACCAAACCTAATTTGACCCAAAACCAATTTTAACCAAAACCCTAATTTTAACCCAAACTAATTTTGACCCAAACCCTAATTTTGACCCAAAACCTAATTTTGACCCAAAACCCTAATTTTGACCCAAAACCAATTTTAACTCAAAACCCTAATTTTAACCAAACCCTAATTTTGACCCAAAACCCTAATTTTTAACTCAAAACCCTAATTTTACCCAAAACCTAATTTTGACCCAAAACCTAATTTTGACCCAAAACCCTAATTTAACCCAAAACCTAATTTTGACCCAAAACCCTATTTTAACTCAAAACCCTAATTCAAACCCAAACCCTAATTTTGACCCAAAACCCTAATTTTGACCCAAAACCCAAATTTTAACCCAAAACCTAATTTTAACAATAATTTTGACCCAAAACCTAATTTTAACTCAAAACCCTAATTTACCTAAACCTAATTTTCACCCAAAACCTAATTTGGACCCAAAACCCAAATTTTAACCCAAAACTCTAATTTTAACCAAAACCCTAATTTTGACCCAAAACCTATTTTAACCTAAAACCCAAATTTAACCCAAACCCTAATTTTGACCCAAAACCTAATTTTGACCCGAAACCCTAATTTTGACCCGAAACCCTAATTCTAACCCTATTTATGACCCAAAACCCTATTTTTAACTCAAAACTCTAATTCCAACCCCAAACGCTAATTTTGACCCAAAACCCTAATTTTAACCCAAAGCCCTAATTTTGACCCAAAACCCTAATTCAAACCCTAATTTTGACCCTAAACCCTAAATTTGACCCCGAACCCTAATTTTGACCCAAAACCCAATTTTTTACTCAAAACCCAAATTCTAACCCTAAACCCTAATTTTGAGCAGAAACCCTAATTTTGACCCTAAAACCTAATTCAAACCCTACTTTTGACCCAAAACCCTATTTTTAACTCAAAAAATTCAAACCCCAAACGCTAATTTTGACCAAAACCTAAATTTGGACCAAAAACCCAAATTTTAACCCAAAACCCTAATTTTACCCAAACCTAATTTGACCCAAAACCCTAATTCAAACCCAATTTTGACCCTAAACCTAAATTTGACCCAAAACCCTAATTTTGACCCAAACCCTATTTTTAACTCAAAACCAAATTCTAACCCTAAGCCTAATTTTGACCCAAAACCTAATTTGACACCCTAATTTTAACCCAAAACCTAATTTAACCTATGACCCAAAACCCTATTTTTAACTCAAAACCCTAATTCAAACCCCAAACGCTAATTTTGACTTAAACCCTAATTTTGACCAAAAACCCAAATTTTAACCCAAAACCCTAATTTTAACCCCTAATTTTCCCAAAACCCTAATTTTCCCAAACCCTAATTTTGACCCAAAACCCTAATTTTGACCCAAAACCCTAATTTTGACCCAAAACCCATTTTTAACTCAAAACCCTAATTTTAACCCAAAACCCTAATTTTTACCCAAAACCCTAATTTTGACCAAAACCCTAATTTTAACCCTAAACCCAAACCCTAATCTTGACCCAACACCCTAATTTTGACCCTAAACCTAAATTTGACCCAAAACCCTAATTTTAACTCAAAACCCTAATTTTAACCCCAAACCCTAATTTTGACCCAAAACCCTAATTTTGACCAAAACCCAAATTTTAACCCAAAACCCTAATTTTAACCCAAACCAAAACCTAATTTTGACCCAAAACCCTAATTTTAACCCAAAACCTAATTTTAAAACCCTAATTTTGACCCAAAACCCTAATTTTAACTCAACCCTAATTTTGACCAAACTCTAATTTTGACCCAAAACCCTAATTTTAACCCAAAACCCAAATTTTAACCCAAACATCTAATTTTGACCCTAAACCCTAATTTTGACCCAAAACCCTAATTTACCAAACCCTAATTCTAACCCCAAACCCTAATTTTGGCCCAAAACCCTAATTTTGACCCGAAACCCTAATTTTAACCCGAAACCCTAATTTTGACCCAAACCATAATTTTGACCCAAAACCCTAATTTTAACCCAAAGCTCTAATTTTGACTCAAAACCCTAATTCTAACCCAAAATAAAAACCCTAATTTTGACCCAAAACCCTAATTTTAACCCAAAACCCTAATAACCCAAAAAACCTAATTTTGACCAAAACCCATTAAGACCCAAAACCCTAATTTTAACTCAAAACCCTAATTCTAACCCTAAACCTAATTTTGACCCAAAACCTAAATTTGACCCAAAACCCTATTTTTAACTCAAAACTCTAATTCAAACCCCAAATGCTAATTTTGACCCAAAACCCTAAATTTGGACCAAAAACCCAAATTTTAACCCAGAACCCTAATTTTGACCAAAAACCCTAATTTTGACCCAAAACCATATTTTTAACTCAAAACCCTAATTCTAACCCTAAGCCCTAGTTTTGACCCAAAACCCTAATTTTGACCTGAAACCCTAATTTTAACCAAAAACCCAAATTTTAACCCAAAACCCTAATTTGGACCAAATACCCAAATTTTAACCCAAAGCTCTAGTTTTGACCCAAAACCCTAATTCAAACCCTAATTTTGACCCTAAACCCTAATTCAAACCCTAATTTTGACCCAAAACCCATTTTTTAACTCAAAACCCAAATTCTAACCCTAAGCCCTAATTTTGACCCAAAACCCTAATTTTGACCCAAAACCCTAATTCTAACCCTATTTTTGACCCAAACCCCTATTTTTAACTCAAAACCCTAGTTCAAACCCCAAACGCTAATTTTGACCAAAAACCCTAATTTGGACCAAAAACCCAAATTTTGACCCAAAACCCTAATTTTGACCCTAAACCCTAATTTTCACCCAAAACCCTATTTTTAACTCAAAACCCAAATTCTAATCCTAAGCCCTAATTTTGATCCGAAACCCTAATTTTGACTCAAAACCCTAACCCTAACCCTAATCAAAACCCTAATTTTAACCCAAAACCTAATTTTACCCAAACCCTAATTTTGACCCAAACCCTAATTTTAACTCAAAACCCTAAAACCCCAAAACGCTAATTTTGACCCAAAACCCTAATTTGGACCCAAAACCCAAATTTTAACCCAAAACCCAAATTTTAACCCAAAACCCAAATTTTGACCCAAAACCCTAATTTTGACCCAAACCCAAAACCCTAATTTTCACCCTAAACCCTAAATTTGACCCAAAACCCTATTTTTGACCCAAAACCCTAATTTTAACCCAAATGACCCAAAACCTAATTTTGACCCGAAACCCTAATTTTACCCTAAACCCTAATTTTAAACCAAAACCCTAATTTTAACCCCTAATTCTAACCCAAACCCTAATTTGACTCAAACCCTAATTTTGACCCAAAACCCTAATTTTACCCAAAACCCTAAACCTTTTTACCCAAAACCTAATTTTAACTCAAAACCTAATTTACCAAAAACTAATTTTGACCCAAAACCCTAATTTTACCCAAAACCCAAATTTTAACCCAAACCCTAATTTTCCCAACCTAATTTTGACCCAAACCCTATTTTTAACAAAACCCAAATTTTAACCCAAAACCCTAATTTTGACCCAAAACCTAATTTTGACCAAACCCTAATTTGACCAAAACCCTAATTCTAACCCTATTTTTGACCCAAAACCCTATTTTTAACTTAACCCTAATTCAAACCCCAAACACTAATTTTGACCCAAAACCCTAACTTTCACCCAAAGCTCTAATTTTGACCCAAAACGCTAATTTTGACCCGAAACCCTAATTCTAACCCTATTTTTGACCCAAAACCCTAATTTTGACCCTAAACCCTAATTGTGAACAAAAACCAATTTTTAACTCAAAACCCAAATTCTAACCCGAAGCCCTAATTTTAACCCAAACCCTAATTTTAACCCAAAACCTAATTCTAACCCTATTTATGACCCAAAACCCTATTTTTAACTCAAAACCCTAATTCAAACCCCAAACGCTAATTTTGACCAAAAACCCTAATTTTAACCCAAAACCCTAATTTTAACCCAAAACTCTAATTTTGACCCAAAACCATAATTCAAACCCTAATTTTGACCCTAAACCCTAATACCAAACCCAAATCCTTTAATAAAACCCCATTTTTAACTCAAAACCCTAATTTTAACCCAAAACCCTAATTTTGACCAAAACCCAAATTATAACCCAAAACAATAATTCTAACCCTAATTTTTACCCAAAACCCTATTTTTAACTCAAAACCATAATTCATACCCCAAACTCTAATTTTTACCAAAAACCCTAATTTTGACCAAAAACCCAAATTTTAACCCAAACCCGTTATTTTAACCCAAAACCTAATTTTAACCAAAACCCTAATTTTGACCATAAACCCTAAATTTGACCCAAGACCCTAATTTTGACCCAAAACCCATATTTTAACTCAAAACCTAAATTCTAACCCTAAGCTAGTTTTGACCCAAAACCCTAATTTTGACCCGAAACCCTAATTCTAACCCTAAACCCTAATTTTGACCCAAAACCATAATTTTGTCCCGAAACCCTAATTTTAACCCAAAACCCTAATTTGACCCAAAACCTAATTTTACCAAAACCCTAATTTTAACTCAAAACCTAATTACCAAAACCTAATTTTGACCCAAACCCTAATTTTGACCAAAACCCTAATTTTAACTAAAACCCTAATTTTAAACCTAATTTTGACCCAAAACCCTAATTTTGACCCAAAACCCTAATTTTAAAACATTTAAAAATTTAACCAACTTTAATGACCCAAAACCTAATTTTGACCCAAAACCCTAATTAATAAACTCATTTTACCCAAAACCTAATTTTGACCCAAAACCCACATATTAACACAAAACTCTAATTTTGACCCAAAACCCTAATTTTGACCCAAAACCCTTTTTTTACTCAAAACCCAAATTCTAAACCCAAACCCTAATTTTGAACCAAAACCCTAATTTTGATCCGAAACCCTAATTCTAAACCAAAACCCTAATTCTAACCTATGACCCAAAACCCTATTTTTAACTCAAAACCCTAATTCATACCCCAAACCTAATTTTGACCCAAAACCCTAATTTCAACCCAAAGCTCTAATTTTGACCCAAAACCCTAATTCAAACCTTAATTTTGACCCTAAACCTAAATTTGACCCAAAACCTAATTTTGACCCAAAACCCAATTTTTAAATCAAAACCCAAATTTTAACCCTAACCCTAATTTTGACCAAAACCCTAATTCTAACCCAAAACCTAATTTAACCTATTTTTACCCAAAACCCTATTTAACTCAAAACCCTAATTCAACCCCAAACCCTAATTTTGACCCAAAACCCTAATTTTGACCAAAACCCAAATTTTAACCCAAAACCCTAATTAAACCTAATGACCCAAAACCCTAATTTCCAAACCCTAATTTTGAAAACCTAATTCCCTAATGAACCCTATTTTCAAAACCCTAATTTTGACCCTAAACCCTAATTTTGACCCAAAACCCTAGTTTTAGACCCAAAACCCTATTTTTAACTCAAAACCCTAATTTTAACCCAAAGCCCTAATTATGACCCAAAACCTAATTTTGACCAAAACCCAATTTTAACCAAAACCTAATTCTAACCTAATTTTTGACCCAAAACCCTAATTTTGACCCAAAACCCTAATTTTAACTCAAAACCATAATTCAAACCCTAATTTTGACCCAAAACCTAATTTTGACCAAAAACCCTAATTTTAACCCAAAACCCTAATTCTGACCCAAAAACCTATTATTACCCAAAACCCTAATTTTAACCAAAACCTAATTTAAAAACCCTAATTTTTACCAAATACCCTAATTTTGACCAAAAACCCTAATTTTTACCCAAAACCCTAATTTTCACCCAAAACCCTAATTTTAACTCAAAACCCTAATTTTAACCCTAACCCCTAATTTTGACCCAAAACCCTAATTTTGACCCGAAACCATAATTTTAACCCAAAACCCAAACCCTAATTCCCAAAACCCTAATTTTGACCCTAAAACCTAAATTTGACCCAAAACCCTAATTTATGACCCAAAACCCTATTTTTAACTCAAAACCCTAATTCAAACCCCAAACGCTAATTTTGACCCAAAACCCTAATTTGGACCAAAAACCCAAATTTTAACCCAAAACCCTAATTTTAACCCAAATCTAATTAAACTAATTTGACCCAAAACCCTAATTTGACAAAAAAACTAATTAAAACACTAAACTCTAATTTGGACCCAAAACCCAAATTTGGACCCAAAACCCAAATTTTAACCCAAAGCTCTAATTTTGACCCTAAACCCTAATTTTGACCCAAAAACCTATTTTTAACTCAAAACACAAAATCTAACCCTAACGCTAATTTTGACCCAAAACCCTAATTTTGATCCAAACCCTAATTCTAAACCAAAACCCTAATTCTAACGTTATTTTTGACCCAAAACCCTATTTTTAACTCAAAACCCTAATTCATACCCCAAACACTAATTTTGACCCAAAACCCTAATTTCAACCCAAAGCTCTAATTTTGACCCAAAACCCTAATTCAAACCTTAATTTTGACCCTAAACCCTAAATTTGACCCAAAACCCTAATTTCGACCCAAACCCCAATTTTTAAATCAAAACCCAAATTCTAACCCTAAGCCCTAATTTTGACCTGAAACCCTAATTCTAACCCAAAACCTAATTCTAACCCTATTTTTGACCCAAAACCCTATTTTTAACTCAAAACCCTAATTCAAACCCCAAACGCTAATTTTGACCCAAAACCCAAATTTGGACCAAAAACCCAAATTTTAACCCAAAACCCTTATTTTGACCCAAAACCCTAATTCAAACCCTTATTTTGACCCTAAACCCTAAATTTGACCCAAAACCCTAATTTTGAAATAAAACCCCATTTTTAACTCAAAACCCAAATTCTAACCCTAAGCCCTAATTTTGACCCGAAACCCTAATTCTAACCCAAAACCTAATTCTAAACCTATTTTTGACCCAAAACCCTATTTTTAACTCAAAACCCTAATTCAAACCCCAAACGCTAATTTTGACCCAAACCCTAATTTGGACCAAAAACCCAAATTTTAACCCGAAACCCTAATTTTAACCCAATAAACTACAAACCAAATTGAACCTAATTTTGACCCAAAAGCCATTTTTAACTCAAAACCCAAATTCTAACCCTAAGCCCTAGTTTTGACCCAAAACCCTATTTTTGACCCGAAACCCTAATTTTAACCCAAAACCCAAACGCTAATTTTGACCCAAAACCCTAAATTTGACCCAAAACCCTATTTTTAACTCAAAACCCTAATTCAAACCCCAAACGCTAATTTTGACCCAAAACCCTAATTTGGACAAAAAACCCAAATTTTAACCCAAAACCCTAATTTTAACCCAAAACCCTAATTTTGACCCAAAACCCTAATTTAGACCCAAAAACCTAATTAAAACACTAAACTCTCATTTTCACCCAAAACCCTAATTTGGACCCAAAACCCAAATTTTAACCCAAAGCTCTAATTTTAACCCAAAACCCTAATTTTGACCCAAAACCCTATTTTTAACTTAAAACACAAATTCTAACGGCAAACCCTAATTTTGACCCAAAACCCTAATTTTGATCCGAAACCCTAATTCTAAACCAAAACCCTAATTCTAACGCTATTTTTGACCCAAAACCCTATTTTTAACTCAAAACCCTAATTCATACCCCCAAACACTAATTTTGACCCAAAACCCTAATTTCAACCCAAAGCTCTAATTTTGACCCAAAACCCTAATTCAAACCTTAATTTTGACCCTAAACCCTAAATATGACCCAAAACCCTAATTTTGACCCAAAACCCAATTTTTAAATCAAAACCCAAATTCTAACCCTAAGCCCTAATTTTGACCCGAAACCCTAATTCTAACCCAAAACCTAATTCTAACCCTATTTTTGACCCAAAACCCTATTTTTAACTCAAAACCCTAATTCAAACCCCAAACGCTAATTTTGACCCAAACCCAAATATGGACAAAAATACCAATATTTAACCCGAGACCCTTATTTTTGCGCCAAAGCTCTAATTTTGACCCTAAACCCTAATTCATACCGTTATTTTTACCCTAAACCCTAAATTTGACCCAAAACCCTACTCTTGAAATAAAACCCCATTTTTAACTCAAAACCCAAATTCTAACCCTAAGCCCTAATTTTGACCCGAAACCCTAATTCTAACCCAAAACCTAATTCTAAACCTATTTTTGACCCAAAACCCTATTTTTAACTCAAAACCCTAATTCAAACCCCAAACGCTAATGTAATTTGGACCAAAACCCAAATTTTAACCCAAACCCTAATTTTAACCCACTAATTTGACCAAAACCCTAATTTTGACCCAAAAGCCATTTTTAACTCAAAACCCAAATTCTAACCCTAAGCCCTAGTTTTGACCCAAAACCCTAATTTTGACCCGAAACCCTAATTTTAACCCAAAACCCAAACGCTAATTTTGACCCAAAACCCTAATTTTGACCCTAAACCCTAAATTTGACCCAAAACCCTATTTTTAACTCAAAACCCTAATTCAAACCCCAAACGCTAATTTTGACCCAAAACCCTAATTTGGACAAAAAACCCAAATTTTAACCCAAAACCCTAATTTTAACCCAAAGCTCTAATTTTGACCCAAAACCTAATTAACAAAACCTAATTAAAAACTAAACTCTAATTTTCACCCAAAACCCTAATTTGGACCCAAAACCCAAAATTTAACACAAGGAGATCATTTTAAACCACAACCCTATTTTAGACCCAAAAGCCTAGTTTTTACTTAAAACACAAATTCTAACGAAAACCCTAATTTTGACCCAAAACCCTAATTTGGACCCAAAACCCTAATTCTAAACCAAAACCCTAATTCTAACGCTATTTTTGACCCAAAACCCTATTTTTAACTCAAAACCCTAATTCATACCCCAAACACTAATTTTGACCCAAAACCCTAATTTCAACCCAAAGCTCTAATTTTGACCCAAAACCCTAATTCAAACCTTAATTTTGACCCTAAACCCTAAATATGACCCAAAACCCTAATTTTGACCCAAAACCCAATTTTTAAATCAAAACCCAAATTCTAACCCTAAGCCCTAATTTTGACCTGAAACCCTAATTCTAACCCAAAACCTAATTCTAACCCTATTTTTGACCCAAAACCCTATTTTTAACTCAAAACCCTAATTCAAACCCCAAACGCTAATTTTGACCCAAAACCCAAATTTGGACCAAAAACCCAAATTTTAACCCAAAACCCTTATTTTAACCCAAAGCTCTAATTTTGACCCAAAACCCTAATTCAAACCCTTATTTTGACCCTAAACCCTAAATTTGACCCAAAACCCTAATTTTGAAATAAAACCCCATTTTTAACTCAAAACCCAAATTCTAACCCTAAGCCCTAATTTTGACCCGAAACCCTAATTCTAACCCAAAACCTAATTCTAAACCTATTTTTGACCCAAAACCCTATTTTTAACTCAAAACCCTAATTCAAACCCCAAACGCTAATTTTGACCCAAACCCTAATTTGGACCAAAAACCCTAATTTTAACCCCAAAGCTCTAATTTTGACCCAAAAGCCATTTTTAACTCAAAACCCAAATTCTAACCCTAAGCCCTAGTTTTGACCCAAAACCCTAATTTTGACCCGAAACCCTAATTTTAACCCAAAACCCAAACGCTAATTTTGACCCAAAACCCTAATTTTGACCCTAAACCCTAAATTTGACCCAAAACCCTATTTTTAACTCAACCCTAATTCAAACCCCAAACGCTAATTTTGACCCAAAACCCTAATTTGGACAAAAAACCCAAATTTTAACCCAAAACCCTAATTTTAACCCAAAGCTCTAATTTTGACCCAAAACCCTAATTTAGACCCAAAAACCTAATTAAAACACTAAACTCTCATTTTCACCCAAAACCCTAATTTGGACCCAAAACCCAAATTTTAACCCAAAGCTCTAATTTTAACCCAAAACCCTAATTTTGACCCAAAACCCTATTTTTAACTTAAAACACAAATTCTAACGGAAAACCCTAATTTTGACCCAAAACCCTAATTTTGATCCGAAACCCTAATTCTAAACCAAAACCCTAATTCTAACGCTATTTTTGACCCAAAACCCTATTTTTAACTCAAAACCCTAATTCATACCCCAAACACTAATTTTGACCCAAAACCCTAATTTCAACCCAAAGCTCTAATTTTGACCCAAAACCCTAATTCAAACCTTAATTTTGACCCTAAACCCTAAATATGACCCAAAACCCTAATTTTGACCCAAAACCCAATTTTTAAATCAAAACCCAAATTCTAACCCTAAGCCCTAATTTTGACCCGAAACCCTAATTCTAACCCAAAACCTAATTCTAACCCTATTTTTGACCCAAAACCCTATTTTTAACTCAAAACCCTAATTCAAACCCCAAACGCTAATTTTGACCCAAAACCCAAATTTGGACCAAAAACCCAAATTTTAACCCAAAGCTCTAATTTTGACCCAAAACCCTAATTCAAACCCTTATTTTGACCCTAAACCCTAAATTTGACCCAAAACCCTAATTTTGAAATAAAACCCCATTTTTAACTCAAAACCCAAATTCTAACCCTAAGCCCTAATTTTGACCCGAAACCCTAATTCTAACCCAAAACCTAATTCTAAACCTATTTTTGACCCAAAACCCTATTTTTAACTCAAAACCCTAATTCAAACCCCAAACGCTAATTTTGACCCAAACCCTAATTTGGACCAAAAACCCAAATTTTAACCCAAAACCTAAATTTTGACCCTAAGCCCTAAATTTGACCCAAAACCCTAATTTTGACCCAAAAGCCATTTTTAACTCAAAACCCAAATTCTAACCCCTAAACCCTAGTTTTGACCCAAAACCCAAATTTTGACCCGAAACCCTAATTTTAACCCAAAACCCAAACGCTAATTTTGACCCAAAACCCTAATTTTGACCCTAAACCCTAAATTTGACCCAAAACCCTATTTTTAACTCAAAACCCTAATTCAAACCCCAAACGCTAATTTTGACCCAAAACCCTAATTTGGACAAAAAACCCAAATTTTAACCCAAAACCCTATTTTTAACCCAACTTAATTTGACCCAAACCTAATTAAAAACCTAATTAAAACACTAAACTCTCATTTTCACCCAAAACCCTAATTTGGACCCAAAACCCAAATTTTAACCCAAACTCTAATTTTAACCCAAACCCTAATTTTGACCCAAAACCCTATTTTTAACTTAAAACCCAAATTCTAACGCAAACCCTAATTTTGACCCAAAACCCTAATTTGATCCAAACCCTAATTCTAAACCAAAACCCTAATTCTAACGCTATTTTTGACCCAAAACCCTATTTTTAACTCAAAACCCTAATTCATACCCCAAACACTAATTTTGACCCAAAACCCTAATTTCAACCCAAAGCTCTAATTTTGACCCAAAACCCTAATTCAAACCTTAATTTTGACCCTAAACCCTAAATATGACCCAAAACCCTAATTTTGACCCAAAACCCAATTTTTAAATCAAAACCCAAATTCTAACCCTAAGCCCTAATTTTGACCCGAAACCCTAATTCTAACCCAAAACCTAATTCTAACCCTATTTTTGACCCAAAACCCTATTTTTAACTCAAAACCCTAATTCAAACCCCAAACGCTAATTTTGACCCAAAACCCAAATTTTAACCCAAAACCCTTATTTTAACCCAAAGCTCTAATTTTGACCAAACCCTAATTCAAACCCTTATTTTGACCCTAAACCTAAATTTGACCCAAAACCCTAATTTTGAAATAAAACCCCATTTTTAACTAAAAACCCTAATTCTAACCCTAAGCCCTAATTTTGACCCGAAACCCTAATTATAACCCTATTTTTGAACAAAAACACTATTATTAAATCAAAACACTAATTCAAAACACAAAAGCTAATTTTGACCCAAACCCTAATTTGGACCAAAACCCAAATTTTAACATTTTACCAAACCTAATTTGACCAAAACAATTCAAAATTTACAACTATTTTGACCCAAAACCCTAATTTTGACCAAACCCTAAACCCAAAACCAACCTAATTTTGACCCAAAACCCTAATTTTGACCTAAACCCTAATTTGACCCAAACCCTATTTTTAACTCAAAACCCTAATTCAAACCCAAACTTGACTCAAAACCCTAATTTAACCAAAACCCTAATTTTAACCCAAAACCTAATTTACAACTCATTCCAAAACCTAATTTTCCCTTTTCTCCTAATTAAAACACTAAACTCTCATTTTCACCCAAAACCCTAATTTGGACCCAAAACCCAAATTTTAACCCAAAACCCTAATTTTGACCCAAAACCCTATTTTTAACTTAAAACCCAAATTCTAACGCCAAACCCTAATTTTGACCCAAAACCCTAATTCTAAACCAAAACCCTAATTCTAACGCTATTTTTGACCCGAAACCCTATTTTTAACTCAAAACCCTAATTCATACCCCAAACACTAATTTTGACCCAAAACCCTAATTTCAACCCAAAGCTCTAATTTTGACCCAAAACCCTAATTCAAACCTTAATTTTGACCCTAAACCCTAAATATGACCCAAAACCCTAATTTTGACCCAAAACCCAATTAATAAATCAAAACCCAAATTCTAACCCTAAGCCCTAATTTTGACCTGAAACCCTAATTCTAACCCAAAACCTAATTCTAACCCTATTTTTGACCCAAAACCCTATTTTTAACTCAAAACCCTAATTCAAACCCCAAACGCTAATTTTGACCCAAAACCCAAATTTGGACCAAAAACCCAAATTTTAACCCAAAACCCTTATTTTAACCCAAAGCTCTAATTTTGACCCAAAACCCTAATTCAAACCCTTATTTTGACCCTAAACCCTAAATTTGACCCAAAACCCTAATTTTGAAATAAAACCCCATTTTTAACTCAAAACCCAAATTCTAACCCTAAGCCCTAATTTTGACCCGAAACCCTAATTCTAACCCAAAACCTAATTCTAACCCTATTTTTGACCCAAAACCCTATTTTTAACTCAAAACCCTAATTCAAACCCCAAACGCTAATTTTGACCCAAACCCTAATTTGGACCAAAAACCCAAATTTTAACCCTAAACCCTAAATTTGACCCAAAACCCTAATTTTGACCCAAAAGCCATTTTTAACTCAAAACCCAAATTCTAACCCTAAGCCCTAGTTTTGACCCAAAACCCTAATTTTGACCCGAAACCCTAATTTTAACCCAAAACCCAAACGCTAATTTTGACCCAAAACCCTAATTTTGACCCTAAACCCTAAATTTGACCCAAAACCCTATTTTTAACTCAAAACCCTAATTCAAACCCCAAACGCTAATTTTGACCCAAAACCCTAATTTGGACAAAAAACCCAAATTTTAACCCAAAACCCTAATTTTAACCCAAAGCTCTAATTTTGACCCAAAACCCTAATTTAGACCCAAAAACCTAATTAAAACACTAAACTCTCATTTTCACCCAAAACCCTAATTTGGACCCAAAACCCAAATTTTAACCCAAAGCTCTAATTTTAACCCAAAACCCTAATTTTGACCCAAAACCCTATTTTTAACTTAAAACACAAATTCTAACGGCAAACCCTAATTTTGACCCAAAACCCTAATTTTGATCCGAAACCCTAATTCTAAACCAAAACCCTAATTCTAACGCTATTTTTGACCCAAAACCCTATTTTTAACTCAAAACCCTAATTCATACCCCAAACACTAATTTTGACCCAAAACCCTAATTTCAACCCAAAGCTCTAATTTTGACCCAAAACCCTAATTCAAACCTTAATTTTGACCCTAAACCCTAAATATGACCCAAAACCCTAATTTTGACCCAAAACCCAATTTTAAATCAAAACCCAAATTCTAACCCTAAGCCCTAATTTTGACCCGAAACCCTAATTCTAACCCAAAACCTAATTCTAACCCTATTTTTGACCCAAAACCCTATTTTTAACTCAAAACCCTAATTCAAACCCCAAACGCTAATTTTGACCCAAAACCCAAATTTGGACCAAAAACCCAAATTTTAACCCAAAACCCTTATTTTAACCCAAAGCTCTAATTTTGACCCAAAACCCTAATTCAAACCCTTATTTTGACCCTAAACCCTAAATTTGACCCAAAACCCTAATTTTGAAATAAAACCCCATTTTTAACTCAAAACCCAAATTCTAACCCTAAGCCCTAATTTTGACCCGAAACCCTAATTCTAACCCAAAACCTAATTCTAAACCTATTTTTGACCCAAAACCCTATTTTTAACTCAAAACCCTAATTCAAACCCCAAACGCTAATTTTGACCCAAACCCTAATTTGGACCAAAACCCAAATTTTAACCCGAAACCCTAATTTGGACCCAAAACTGAAATTTTGACCCAAAACCCTAATTTTGACCCAAAAGCCATTTTTAACTCAAAACCCAAATTTTAACCCAAAGCTCTAATTTTGACCCTAAACCCTAATTTTCACCAAAACCCAAATTTTAACCCAAAACACTAATTTTGACCCAAAACCTTAATTTTGACCCAAAACCCTAAATTTGACCCAAAACCCTATTTTTAACTCAAAACCCTAATTCAAACCCCAAACGCTAATTTTGACCCAAAACCATAATTTGGACCAAAAACCCAAATTTTAACCCAAAACCCTAATTTTAACCCAAAGCTCTAATTTTGACCCAAAAACCTAATTAAAACACTAAACTCTCATTTTCACCCAAAACCCTAATTTGGACCCAAAACCCAAATTTTAACCCAAAGCTCTAATTTTGACCCAAAACCCTAATTTTGACCCAAAACCCTATTTTTAACTTAAAACCCAAATTCTAACGCCAAACCCTAATTTTGACCCAAAACCCTAATTTTGATCCGAAACCCTAATTCTAAACCAAAACCCTAATTCTAACGCTATTTTTGACCCAAAACCCTATTTTTAACTCAAAACCCTAATTCATACCCCAAACACTAATTTTGACCCAAAACCCTAATTTCAACCCAAAGCTCTAATTTTGACCCAAAACCCTAATTCAAACCTTAATTTTGACCCTAAACCCTAAATATGACCCAAAACCCTAATTTTGACCCAAAACCCAATTTTTAAATCAAAACCCAAATTCTAACCCTAAGCCCTAATTTTGACCCAAAACCTAATTCTAACCCTATTTTTGACCCAAAACCCTATTTTTAACTCAAAACCCTAATTCAAACCCCAAACGCTAATTTTGACCCAAAACCCAAATTTGGACCAAAAACCCAAATTTTAACCCAAAACCCTTATTTTAACCCAAAGCTCTAATTTTGACCCAAAACCCTAATTCAAACCCTTATTTTGACCCTAAACCCTAAATTTGACCCAAAACCCTAATTTTGAAATAAAACCCCATTTTTAACTAAAAACCCTAATTCTAACCCTAAGCCCTAATTTTGACCCGAAACCCTAATTCTAACCCAAAACCTAATTCTAACCCTATTTTTGACCCAAAACCCTATTTTTAACTCAAAACCCTAATTCAAACCCCAACGCTAATTTTGACCAAAAACCCTAATTTGGACCAAAACCCAAATTTTAACCCTTTTTTGCCAAACTCTAATTTTGACCCAAAAGCCATTTTTAACTCAAAACCCAAATTCTAACCCTAAGCCCTAGTTTTGACCCAAAACCCTAATTTTGACCCGAAACCCTAATTTTAACCCAAAACCCAAACGCTAATTTTGACCCAAAACCCTAATTTTGACCCTAAACCCTAAATTTGACCCAAAACCCTATTTTTAACTCAAAACCCTAATTCAAACCCCAAACGCTAATTTTGACCCAAAACCCTAATTTGGACAAAAAACCCAAATTTTAACCCAAAACCCTAATTTTAACCCAAAGCTCTAATTTAGACCCAAAAACCTAATTAAAACACTAAACTCTCATTTTCACCCAAAACCCTAATTTGGACCCAAAACCCAAATTTTAACCCAAAGCTCTAATTTTAACCCAAAACCCTAATTTTGACCCAAAACCCTATTTTTAACTTAAAACACAAATTCTAACGGCAAACCCTAATTTTGACCCAAAACCCTAATTTTGATCCGAAACCCTAATTCTAAACCAAAACCCTAATTCTAACGCTATTTTTGACCCAAAACCCTATTTTTAACTCAAAACCCTAATTCATACCCCAAACACTAATTTTGACCCAAAACCCTAATTTCAACCCAAAGCTCTAATTTTGACCCAAAACCCTAATTCAAACCTTAATTTTGACCCTAAACCCTAAATATGACCCAAAACCCTAATTTTGACCCAAAACCCAATTTTTAAATCAAAACCCAAATTCTAACCCTAAGCCCTAATTTTCACCCCAAATTCTAACCCAAAACCTAATTCTAACCCTATTTTTGACCCAAAACCCTATTTTTAACTCAAAACCCTAATTCAAACCCCAAACGCTAATTTTGACCCAAAACCCAAATTTGGACCAAAAACCCAAATTTTAACCCAAAACCCTTATTTTAACCCAAAGCTCTAATTTTGACCCAAAACCCTAATTCAAACCCTTATTTTGACCCTAAACCCTAAATTTGACCCAAAACCCTAATTTTGAAATAAAACCCCATTTTTAACTAAAAACCCTAATTCTAACCCTAAGCCCTAATTTTGACCCGAAACCCTAATTCTAACCCAAAACCTAATTCTAACCCTATTTTTGACCCAAAACCCTATTTTTAACTCAAAACCCTAATTCAAACCCCAAACGCTAATTTTGACCCAAACCCTAATTTGGACCAAAAACCCAAATTTTAACCCGAAACCCTAATTTTAACCCTAAACCCTAAATTTGACCCAAAACCCTAATTTTGACCCAAAAGCCATTTTTAACTCAAAACCCAAATTCTAACCCTAAGCCCTAGTTTTGACCCAAAACCCTAATTTTGACCCGAAACCCTAATTTTAACCCAAAACCCAAACGCTAATTTTGACCCAAAACCCTAATTTTGACCCTAAACCCTAAATTTGACCCAAAACCCTATTTTTAACTCAAAACCCTAATTCAAACCCCAAACGCTAATTTTGACCCAAAACCCTAATTTGGACAAAAAACCCAAATTTTAACCCAAAACCCTAATTTTAACCCAAAGCTCTAATTTTGACCCAAAACCCTAATTTAGACCCAAAAACCTAATTAAAACACTAAACTCTCATTTTCACCCAAAACCCTAATTTGGACCCAAAACCCAAATTTTAATCCAAAGCTCTTATTTTGACCCAAAACCCTAATTTTGACCCAAAACCCTATTTTTAACTTAAAACCCAAATTCTAACGCCAAACCCTAATTTGGACCCAAAACCCTAATTCTAAACCAAAACCCTAATTCTAACGCTATTTTTGACCCGAAACCCTATTTTTAACTCAAAACCCTAATTCATACCCCAAACACTAATTTTGACCCAAAACCCTAATTTCAACCCAAAGCTCTAATTTTGACCCAAAACCCTAATTCAAACCTTAATTTTGACCCTAAACCCTAAATATGACCCAAAACCCTAATTTTGACCCAAAACCCAATTTTTAAATCAAAACCCAAATTCTAACCCTAAGCCCTAATTTTGACCCGAAACCCTAATTCTAACCCAAAACCTAATTCTAACCCTATTTTTGACCCAAAACCCTATTTTTAACTCAAAACCCTAATTCAAACCCCAAACGCTAATTTTGACCCAAAACCCAAATTTACCCAAATTTTAACCCAAAACCCTTATTTTAACCCAAAGCTCTAATTTTGACCCAAAACCCTAATTCAAACCCTTATTTTGACCCTAAACCCTAAATTTGACCCAAAACCCTAATTTTGAAATAAAACCCCATTTTTAACTCAAAACCCAAATTCTAACCCTAAGCCCTAATTTTGACCAGAAACCCTAATTCTAACCCAAAACCTAATTCTAACGCTATTTTTGACCCAAAACCCTATTTTTAACTCAAAACCCTAATTCAAACCCCAAACGCTAATTTTGACCCAAACCCTAATTTGGACCAAAAACCCAAATTTTAACCCCAAACCCTAATTTTAACCCAAACTCAAGCCAACTATTACCTAACCTAAATTTGACCCAAAACCCTAATTTTGACCCAAAAGCCATTTTTAACTCATAAGCCTAATTCTATGCCTATGCCCTATTTTTGACCCTAAAGGCTATTTTTGACACGAAACCCTAATTTTAACACAAAACCCAAACGCTAATTTTGACCCAAAACCCTAATTTTGACCCTAAACCCTAAATTTGACCCAAAACCCTATTTTTAACTCAAAACCCTAATTCAAACCCCAAACGCTAATTTTGACCCAAAACCCTAATTTGGACAAAAAACCCAAATTTTAACCCAAAACCCTAATTTTAACCCAAACTTAATTTTGACCAAACCTAATTTTGACCAAAACTATTTTACTCAAAACCTAATTAAAACACTAAACTCTCATTTTCACCCAAAACCCTAATTTGGACCCAAAACCCAAATTTTAACCCAAAGCTCTAATTTTGACCCAAAACCCTAATTTTGACCCAAAACCCTATTTTTAACTTAAAACCCAAATTCTAACCCTATTTTAACCCAAAACCCTAATTTTGATCCAAACCCTAATTCTAAACCAAAACCCTAATTCTAACGCTATTTTTGACCCAAAACCCTATTTTTAACTCAAAACCCTAATTCATACCCCAAACACTAATTTTGACCCAAAACCCTAATTTCAACCCAAAGCTCTAATTTTGACCCAAAACCCTAATTCAAACCTTAATTTTGACCCTAAACCCTAAATATGACCCAAAACCCAATTTTTAAATCAAAACCCAAATTCTAACCCTAAGCCCTAATTTTGACCCGAAACCCTAATTCTAACCCAAAACCTAATTCTAACCCTATTTTTGACCCAAAACCCTATTTTTAACTCAAAACCCTAATTCAAACCCCAAACGCTAATTTTGACCCAAAACCCAAATTTGGACCAAAAACCCAAATTTTAACCCAAAACCCTAATTTTAACCCAAAGCTCTAATTTTGACCCAAAACCCTAATTCAAACCCTAATTTTGACCCTAAACCCTAAATTTGACCCAAAACCCTAATTTTGAAATAAAACCCCATTTTTAACTAAAAACCCTAATTCTAACCCTAAGCCCTAATTTTGACCCGAAACCCTAATTCTAACCCAAAACCTAATTCTAACCCTATTTTTGACCCAAAACCCTATTTTTAACTCAAAACCCTAATTCAAACCCCAAACGCTAATTTTGACCCAAACCCTAATTTGGACCAAAAACCCAAATTTTAACCAAACCCTAATTTTAACCTAACCTAATTTGACAAATAACCAAAAAGACCAAACAAAACCTAGTTTGACCCAAACCCTAATTTTGACCAAACCCTAATTTTAACCCACAACCCAAACGCTAATTTTGACCCAAAACCCTAATTTTGACCCTAAACCCTAAATTTGACCCAAAACCCTATTTTTAACTCAAAACCCTAATTCAAACCCCAAACGCTAATTTTGACCCAAAACCCTAATTTGGACAAAAAACCCAAATTTTAACCCAAAACCCTAATTTTGACCCAAAACCCTAATTAAAACACTAAACTCTCATTTTCACCCAAAACCCTAATTTGGACCCAAAACCCAAATTTTAACCCAAAGCTCTAATTTTAACCCAAAACCCTAATTTTGACCCAAAACCCTATTTTTAACTTAAAACACAAATTCTAACGGCAAACCCTAATTTTGACCCAAAACCCTAATTTTGATCCGAAACCCTAATTCTAAACCAAAACCCTAATTCTAACGCTATTTTTGACCCAAAACCCTATTTTTAACTCAAAACCCTAATTCATACCCCAAACACTAATTTTGACCCAAAACCCTAATTTCAACCCAAAGCTCTAATTTTGACCCAAAACCCTAATTCAAACCTTAATTTTGACCCTAAACCCTAAATATGACCCAAAACCCTAATTTTGACCCAAAACCCAATTTTTAAATCAAAACCCAAATTCTAACCCTAAGCCCTAATTTTGACCCGAAACCCTAATTCTAACCCAAAACCTAATTCTAACCCTATTTTTGACCCAAAACCCTATTTTTAACTCAAAACCCTAATTCAAACCCCAAACGCTAATTTTGACCCAAAACCCAAATTTTAACCCAAAACCCTTATTTTAACCCAAAGCTCTAATTTTGACCCAAAACCCTAATTCAAACCCTTATTTTGACCCTAAACCCTAAATTTGACCCAAAACCCTAATTTTGAAATAAAACCCCATTTTTAACTAAAAACCCTAATTCTAACCCTAAGCCCTAATTTTGACCCGAAACCCTAATTCTAACCCAAAACCTAATTCTAACCCTATTTTTGACCCAAAACCCTATTTTTAACTCAAAACCCTAATTCAAACCCCAAACGCTAATTTTGACCCAAACCCTAATTTGGACCAAAAACCCAAATTTTAACCCGAAACCCTAATTTTAACCCAACTTATACCAATTGCCCCTAAATTTGACCAAAACCTAATTTTGACCCAAAAGCCATTTTTAACTCAAAACCCAAATTCTAACCCTAAGCCCTAGTTTTGACCCAAAACCCTAATTTTGACCCGAAACCCTAATTTTAACCCAAAACCCAAAATCTAATGATGACCCAAAACCCTAATGTTGACCTAAACCCTAATTCCTATTTTACCAAACCTAATTTGACTAATTTGGACCAAAACCTAATTTTAACCCAAAACCCTAATTCAAACCCTAATTTTGACCCAAAAACCTATTTTTAACTCAAAACCCTAATTAAAACACTAAACTCTCATTTTCACCCAAAACCCTAATTTGGACCCAAAACCCAAATTTTAACCCAAAGCTCTAATTTTGACCCAAAACCCTAATTTTGACCCAAAACCCTATTTTTAACTTAAAACCCAAATTCTAACGCCAAACCCTAATTTTGACCCAAAACCCTAATTTTGATCCGAAACCCTAATTCTAAACCAAAACCCTAATTCTAACGCTATTTTTGACCCAAAACCCTATTTTTAACTCAAAACCCTAATTCATACCCCAAACACTAATTTTGACCCAAAACCCTAATTTCAACCCAAAGCTCTAATTTTGACCCAAAACCCTAATTCAAACCTTAATTTTGACCCTAAACCCTAAATATGACCCAAAACCCTAATTTTGACCCAAAACCCAATTTTTAAATCAAAACCCAAATTCTAACCCTAAGCCCTAATTTTGACCCGAAACCCTAATTCTAACCCAAAACCTAATTCTAACCCTATTTTTGACCCAAAACCCTATTTTTAACTCAAAACCCTAATTCAAACCCCAAACGCTAATTTTGACCCAAAACCCAAATTTGGACCAAAAACCCAAATTTTAACCCAAAACCCTTATTTTAACCCAAAGCTCTAATTTTGACCCAAAACCCTAATTCAAACCCTTATTTTGACCCCAAACCCTAAATTTGACCCAAAACCCTAATTTTGAAATAAAACCCCATTTTTAACTCAAAACCCAAATTCTAACCCTAAGCCCTAATTTTGACCCGAAACCCTAATTCTAACCCAAAACCTAATTCTAACCCTATTTTTTACCCAAAACCCTATTTTTAACTCAAAACCCTAATTCAAACCCCAAACGCTAATATTGACCCAAAACCTAATTTGGACCAAAACCCAAATTTTAACCCAAACCCTAATTTTAACCCAGCTAATTTGACATAATTGTAAACCCTAAATTTGACCCAAAACCCTAATTTTGACCCAAAAGCCATTTTTAACTCAAAACCCAAATTCTAACCCTAAGCCCTAGTTTTGACCCAAAACCCTAATTTTGACCCGAAACCCTAATTTTAACACAAAACCCAAACGCTAATTTTGACCCCAAACCCTAATTTTGACCCTAAACTCTAAATTTGACCCAAACCTAAAATCAAACTATTCCCCAAACTAATTTTGACCAAAACCTAATTTGGACCAAAACCCAAATTTTAACCCAAAACCCTAATTTTAACCCAAAGCTCTAATTTTGACCCAAAACCTAATTAAAAGACCAAAACCTATTTAACTCAAAACCCTAATTAAACCTAAACATTTACCAAAACCCTAATTTGGACCAAAACCCCAAATTTTAACCCAAAACCCTAATTTTGACCCAAAACCCTAATTTAGACCCAAAAACCTATTTTTAACTCAAAACCCTAATTAAAACACTAAACTCTCATTTTCACCCAAAACCCTAATTTGGACCCAAAACCCAAATTTTAACCCAAAGCTCTAATTTTGACCCAAAACCCTAATTTTGACCCAAAACCCTATTTTTAACTTAAAACCCAAATTCTATCGCTAAACCCTAATTTTGACCCAAAACCCTAATTTTGAACCGAAACCCTAATTCTAAACCAAAACCCTAATTCTAACGCTATTTTTGACCCAAAACCCTATTTTTAACTCAAAACCCTAATTCATACCCCAAACACTAATTTTGACCCAAAACCCTAATTTCAACCCAAAGCTCTAATTTTGACCCAAAACCCTAATTCAAACCTTAATTTTGACCCTAAACCCTAAATATGACCCAAAACCCTAATTTTGACCCAAAACCCAATTTTTAAATCAAAACCCAAATTCTAACCCTAAGCCCTAATTTTGACCCGAAACCCTAATTCTAACCCAAAACCTAATTCTAACCCTATTTTTGACCCAAAACCCTATTTTTAACTCAAAACCCTAATTCAAACCCCAAACGCTAATTTTGACCCAAAACCCAAATTTGGACCAAAAACCCAAATTTTAACCCAAAACCCTTATTTTAACCCAAAGCTCTAATTTTGACCCAAAACCCTAATTCAAACCCTTATTTTGACCCTAAACCCTAAATTTGACCCAAAACCCTAATTTTGAAATAAAACCCCATTTTTAACTCAAAACCCAAATTCTAACCCTAAGCCCTAATTTTGACCCGAAACCCTAATTCTAACCCAAAACCTAATTCTAAACCTATTTTTGACCCAAAACCCTATTTTTAACTCAAAACCCTAATTCAAACCCCAAACGCTAATTTTGACCCAAACCCTAATTTGGACCAAAAACCCAAATTTTAACCCGAAACCCTAATTTTAACCCCAAAGCTCTAATTTTGACCCAAAACCCTAATTTTGACCCTAAACCCTAAATTTGACCCAAAACCCTAATTTTGACCCAAAAGCCATTTTTAACTCAAAACCCAAATTCTAACCCTAAGCCCTAGTTTTGACCCAAAACCCTAATTTTGACCCGAAACCCTAATTTTAACCCAAAACCCAAACGCTAATTTTGACCCAAAACCCTAATTTTGACCCTAAACCCTAAATTTGACCCAAAACCCTATTTTTAACTCAAAACCCTAATTCAAACCCCAAACGCTAATTTTGACCCAAAACCCTAATTTGGACCAAAAACCCAAATTTTAACCCAAAACCCTAATTTTAACCCAAAGCTTAATTTGACCAAATAACAACATTCAACCAAACCCAAATTTTAACCCAAAGCTCTAATTTTGACCCAAAACCCTAATTTTGACCCAAAACCCTATTTTTAACTTAAAACCCAAATTCTAACGCCAAACCCTAATTTTGACCCAAAACCCTAATTTTGATCCGAAACCCTAATTCTAAACCAAAACCCTAATTATAACGCTATTTTTGACCCAAAACCCTATTTTTAACTCAAAACCCTAATTCATACCCCAAACACTAATTTTGACCCAAAACCCTAATTTCAACCCAAAGCTCTAATTTTGACCCAAAACCCTAATTCAAACCTTAATTTTGACCCTAAACCCTAAATATGACCCAAAACCCTAATTTTGACCCAAAACCCAATTTTTAAATCAAAACCCAAATTCTAACCCTAAGCCCTAATTTTGACACGAAACCCTAATTCTAACCCAAAACCTAATTCTAACCCTATTTTTGACCCAAAACCCTATTTTTAACTCAAAACCCTAATTCAAACCCCAAACGCTAATTTTGACCCAAAACCCAAATTTGGACCAAAAACCCAAATTTTAACCCAAAACACTTATTTTAACCCAAAGCTCTAATTTTGACCCAAAACCCTAATTCAAACCCTTATTTTGACCCTAAACCCTAAATTTGACCCAAAACCCTAATTTTGAAATAAAACCCCATTTTTAACTAAAAACCCTAATTCTAACCCTAAGCCCTAATTTTGACCCGAAACCCTAATTCTAACCCAAAACCTAATTCTAACCCTATTTTTGACCCAAAACCCTATTTTTAACTCAAAACCCTAATTCAAACCCCAAACGCTAATTTTGACCCAAACCCTAATTTGGACCAAAAACCCAAATTTTAACCCGAAACCCTAATTTTAACCCCAAAGCTCTAATTTTGACCCAAAACCCTAATTTTGACCCAAAAAACCCTAATTTTGACCCAAAAGCCATTTTTAACTCAAAACCCAAATTCTAACCCTAAGCCCTAGTTTTGACCCAAAACCCTAATTTTGACCCGAAACCCTAATTTTAACACAAAACCCAAACGCTAATTTTGACCCAAAACCCTAATTTTGACCCTAAACCCTAAATTTGACCCAAAACCCTATTTTTAACTCAAAACCCTAATTCAAACCCCAAACGCTAATTTTGACCCAAAACCCTAATTTGGACCAAAAACCCAAATTTTAACCCAAAACCCTAATTTTAACCCAAAGCTCTAATTTTGACCCAAAACCCTAATTTTGACCCAAAAACCTATTTTTAACTCAAAACCCTAATTAAAACACTAAACTCTCATTTTCACCCAAAACCCTAATTTGGACCCAAAACCCATATTTTAACCCAAAGCTCTAATTTTAACCCAAAACCCTAATTTTGACCCAAAACCCTATTTTTAACTTAAAACACAAATTCTAACGCCAAACCCTAATTTTGACCCAAAACCCTAATTTTGATCCGAAACCCTAATTCTAAACCAAAACCCTAATTCTAACGCTATTTTTGACCCAAAACCCTATTTTTAACTCAAAACCCTAATTCATACCCCATACACTAATTTTGACCCAAAACCCTAATTTCAACCCAAAGGTCTAATTTTGACCCAAAACCCTAATTCAAACCTTAATTTTGACCCTAAACCCTAAATATGACCCAAACCCTAATTTTGACCGAAAACCCCATTTTTAACTCAAAACCCAAATTCTAACCCTAAGCCCTAATTTTGACCCGAAACCCTAATTTTGACCCAAAACTCTAACCCTATTTTTGACCCAAAACCCTATTTGTAACTCAAAACCCTAATTCAAACCCCAAACTCTAATTTGGACCAAAAACCCAAATTTTAACCCGAAACCCTAATTTTAACCCCAAAGCTCTAATTTTGACCCAAAACCCTAATTTTGACCCTAAACCCTAAATTTGACCCAAAACCCTAATTTTGACCCAAAAGCCATTTTTAACTCAAAACCCAAATTCTAACCCTAAGCCCTAGTTTTGACCCAAAACCCTAATTTTGACCCGAAACCCTAACGCTAATTTTGACCCAAAACCCTAATTTTGACCCTAAACCCTAAATTTGACCCAAAACCCTATTTTTAACTCAAAACCCTAATTCAAACCCCAAACGCTAATTTTGACCCAAAACCCTAATTTGGACCAAAAACCCAAATTTTAACCCAAAACCCTAATTTTAACCCAAAGCTCTAATTTTGACCCAAAACCCTAATTCAAACCCTAATTTTGACCCAAAAACCTATTTTTAACTCAAAACCCTAATTAAAACACTAAACTCTCATTTTCACCCAAAACCCTAATTTGGACCCAAAACCCAAATTTTAACCCAAAGCTCTAATTTTGACCCAAAACCCTAATTTTGACCCAAAACCCTATTTTTAACTTAAAACCCAAATTCTAACGCCAAACCCTAATTTTGACCCAAAACCCTAATTTTGATCCGAAACCCTAATTCTAAACCAAAACCCTAATTCTAACGCTATTTTTGACCCAAAACCCTATTTTTAACTCAAAACCCTAATTCATACCCCAAACACTAATTTTGACCCAAAACCCTAATTTCAACCCAAAGCTCTAATTTTGACCCTAAACCCTAAATATGACCCAAAACCCTAATTTTGACCCAAAACCCAATTTTTAAATCAAAACCCAAATTCTAACCCTAAGCCCTAATTTTGACCCGAAACCCTAATTCTAACCCAAAACCTAATTCTAACCCTATTTTTGACCCAAAACCCTATTTTTAACTCAAAACCCTAATTCAAACCCCAAACGCTAATTTTGACCCAAAACCCAAATTTGGACCAAAAACCCAAATTTTAACCCAAAACCCTTATTTTAACCTAAAGCTCTAATTTTGACCCAAAACCCTAATTCAAACCCTTATTTTGACCCAAAACCCTAATTTTGAACCAAAACCCCATTTTTAACTCAAAACCCAAATTCTAACCCTAAGCCCTAATTTTGACCCGAAACCCTAATTCTAACCCAAAACCTAATTATAACCCTATTTTTGACCCAAAACCCTATTTTTAACTCAAAACCCTAATTCAAACCCCAAACGCTAATTTTGACCCAAACCCTAATTTTTGGACCAAAAACCCAAATTTTAACCCAAAACCCTAATTTTAACCCCAAAGCTCAAATTTTGACCCTAAACCCTAATTTTGACCCTAAACCCTAAATTTGACCCAAAACCCTAATTTTAACCCAATTCTCTAATTTTGACCCAAAACCCTAATTTTGACCCAAAAACCTATTTTTAACTCAAAACCCTAATTAAAACACTAAACTCTCATTTTCACCCAAAACCCTAATTTGGACCCAAAACCCAAATTTTAACCCAAAGCTCTAATTTTGACCCAAAACCCTATTTTTAACTTAAAACCCAAATTCTAACGCCAAACCCTAATTTTGACCCAAAACCCTAATTTTGATCCGAAACCCTAATTCTAAACCAAAACCCTAATTCTAACGCTATTTTTGACTCAAAACCCTATTTTTAACTCAAAACCCTAATTCATACCCCAAACACTAATTTTGACCCAAAACCCTAATTTCAACCCAAAGCTCTAATTTTGACCCAAAACCCTAATTCAAACCTTAATTTTGACCCTAAACCCGAAATATGACCCAAAACCCAATTTTTAAATCAAAACCCAAATTCTAACCCTAAGCCCAAATTTTGACCCAAAACCCTAATTTTAACCCAAAACCCTAATTTAAACCAAAACCCTAATTTTAACCCAAAACCCTAATTTTAACCCAAAGCCATAATTTTTACCCTATTTTTGACCCAAAACCCTATTTTAAACTCAAAACCCTATTTCAAACCCTAAATCCTAAATTTGACCAAAGAACCCTAAATTTACCCAAAACCCTAATTCTATCCCTATTTTTGACCCAGAACCCAAATTATGACCCGAAACTAAAATGTTACCCAAAACCCAAATTCTAACCCTAAGCCCTAATTTTGACCCAAAACTATAATTTTGACACGAAACCCTAATTTTAACCCAAAACCCTAATTTTAACCCTAAACCCTAAACGCTAATTTTGACCCAAAACCCCAATTTGGACCCAAAACCCAAATTTTAACCAAAAACCCAAATTTAACCCCAAAGCTCAAATTTTACCCTAAACCCTAATTTTCACCCAAATCCCTGTTTTTAACTCAAAACCCAAATTCTAACCCTCAACCCTAGTTTTGACCCAAAACCCTAATTTTGACCTGAAACCCTAATTTTACACCCAAAACCCTATTTCTAACCCTATTTATGACCCAAAACCCTATTTTTAACTCAAAACTCTAATTCAAACCCCAAACGCTAATTTTGACCCAAAACCCAAATTTTAACCCAAATCCCTAATTTTAACCTAAAGCTCTAATTTTGACCCAAAACCCTAAATCAAACCCTAATTTTGACTCTAAACCCTAAATTTGGACCAATAACCCAAATTTTAACCCAAAACCCTAATATGTACCAAAAACCCAAATTTTAACCCAAAACCCTAATTTTAACCCAAAGCTCTAATTTTACCGAAAACCCTAATTTTAACCATAAACCCTAAATTTGACCCAATACCCTATTTTTGACCCAAAACCCTATTTTTAACTCAAAACCCTAATTCAAGCCCCAAACGCTAATTTTGACCCAAAACCTTTGGACCAAAAACCCTAATTTTAAACCAAAACCCTAATTTTAACCCAATGAACCAAACCTAATTAAACTAATTTGACCAAAAACCCTATTTTTAACTCAAAACCCTAATTAAAACCATAAACGCTAATTTTGACCCAAAACCCTAATTTGGACCCAAAACCCAAATTTTAACCCAAAGCTCTAATTTTGCCCGGAAACCCTAATTTTGAACCAAAACCTTAATTTTGACCCAAAACCCTATTTTTAACTTAAAACCCAAAGTCTAACGCTAAGCTCTAATTTTGACCCAAAACCCTAATTTTGATCCGAAACCCTAATTCTAAACCAAAACCCTAATTCAAACCCCAAACGTTAATTTTGACCCAAAACCCGAATTTGGACCAAAAACCCAAATTTTAACCCAAAACCCTAATTTTAACCCCAATGCTCTAATTTTGACCCAAAACCCAAATTCAAACCCTAATTTTGACCCTAAACCCTAAATTTGACCCAAAACCCTAATTTTGACCCAAAAGCCATTTTTAACTCAAAACGCAAATTCTAACCCTAAGCCCTAGTTTTGACCCAAAACCCTAATTTTGACCCGAAACCCTAATTTTAACCGAAAACCCTAATTCTAACCCTATTTATGACCCAAAATCCTATTTTTAACTCAAAACTCTAATTCAAACCCCAAACGCTAATTTTGACTCAAAACCCTAATTTTGACCCAAAGCCCTAAATCAAACCCTAATTTTGACACTAAACCCAAAATTTGGACCAAAAACCCTAATTTGGACCAAAAACACAAATTTTAATCCAAAACCCTAAATTGGACCAAAAACCCAAATTTTAACCCAAAACCATAATTTTAACCCAAAGCCCAAATTTTGACCGAAAACCCTAATTCAAACCCTAATTTTGACCCAAAACCCATTTTTTAACTCAAAACCCAAATTCTAACCCTAAGCCCTAATTTTGACCCAAAACCCTATTTTGACCCAAAACCCTAATTTTGACCCAAAACCCTAATTTTAACTCCAACCCGCTAATTTTGACCCAAAACACTAATTCGAACCCTATTTTTAACTCAAAACCCTAATTCAAACCCCAAACGCTAATTTTGACCCAAAACCCTAATTTGGACCAAAAACCCAAATTTTTACCGAAAACCCTAATTTTAACCCAAAGCTCTAATTTTGACCAAAAACCCTAATTCAAACCCTAATTTTGACCATAAACACTAAATTTTAACCCGAAACCCCAATTCTAACCCAAAACCCTAATTCTAACCCTATTTTTGACCCAAAACCCTATTTTTAACTCAAAACCGTAATTCAAACCCCAAACGCTAATTTTGACCCAAAACCCTAATTTGGACCAATAACCCAAATTTTAACCCAAAACCCTAATTTTAACCCCAAAGCTCTAATTTTGACCCAAAACCCTAATTCAAACCCTAATTTTGACCCTAAATCCTAATTTTGATCCGAAACCGAAATTTTAACCCAAAACCCTAATTCTAACCCAATTTTTAACCAAAACTCGATTTTTAACTCAAAACCCTAATTAAAACCCTAAACGCTAATTTTGACCCAAAACCCTAATTTGGACCCAAAACCCAAATTTTAACCAAAAACCCAAATTTTAACACAAAGCTCAAATTTTGACCCTAAACCCTAATTTTCACCCAAAACCCTATTTTTAACTCGAAACCCAAATTCTAACCCTAAGCCCTAATTTTGATCCAAAACCCTAATTTTGACCTAAACCCCTATTTTTAACTCAAAACCCTAATTCAAACCCCAAACGCTAATTTTGACCCAAAACCCAAATTTGGACCAAAAACCAAAATTTTAACCCAAAACCCTAATTTTAACCCAAAGCTCTAATTTTGACCCAAAACCCTAATTCAAACCCTAATTTTGACCCTAAACCCTAAATTTAACCCAAAACCCTAATTTTGAACCAAAACACCATTTTTAACTCAAAACCCAAATTCTAACCCTAAGCCCTAATTTTGACCCGAAACCCTAATTTTGACACGAAACTCTAACTCTAACCCAAAACCCTAATTCTGACCCTATTTTTGACCCAAAATCCTATTTTAAACTAAAACCCTAATTCAAACCCCAAACGCTAATTTTGACCCAAAACCCTAATTTGGACCAAAAACCCTAATTTTAACCAAAAAACCCTAATTTTGACCCAAAACCCTAATTCAAACCCTAATTTTGACCAAAAACCCTATTTTTAACTCAAAACCCTAATTAAAACCATAAACGCTAATTTTGACCCAAAACCCTAATTTTGACCCAAAACCCTATTTTTAACTTAAAACCCAAATTCTAACGCTAAGCCCTAATTTTGACCCAAAACCCTAATTTTGATCCGAAACCCTAATTTTAAACCAAAACCTTAATTCTAACCCTATTTTTGACCCAAAACCCTATTTTTAACTCAAAAACCTAATTCAAACCCCAGATGCTAATTTTGACCCAAAACCCTAATTCGGACCAAAAACCAAAATTTTAACCCAAAACCCTAATTTTAACCCCAAAGCTCTAATTTTGACCGAAAACCCTAATTCAAACCCTAATTTTGGCCCTAAACCCTAAATTTGACCCAAAAGCCATTTTTAACTCAAAACCCAAATTCTAACCCTAAGCCATAGTTTTGACCCAAAACCCAAATTTTGACCCGAAACCCTAATTTTACACCCAAAACCCTAATTCTAACCCTATTTATGACCCAAAATCCTATTTTTAACTCAAAACTCTAATTCAAACCCCAAACGCTAATTTTGACCCAAAACCCAAATTTTTATCCAAATCCCTAATTTTAACCCAAAGCTCTAATTTTGACCCAAAACCCAAAATCAAACCCTAATTTTGAACAATATACCCTAAATTTGGACCATAAACCCTAATTTGGACCAAAAACCCAAATTTTAACCCAAAACCCTAATTTTGACCAAAAAACCAAATTTTAACCCAAAACCCTAATTTTAACCCAAAACCCTAATTCTGACCCAAAACCCTAATTCAAACCCTAATTTTAACCCTAAACCCTAAATTTGACCGAAAACCCTAATTCAAACCCTAATTTTGACCATAAACCCTAAATTTGACCCAAGACCCTAATTTTGACCCAAAACCCATTTTTTAACTCAAAACCCAAATTCTAACCCTAAGCCCTAATTTTGACCCAAAACCCTAATTTTGACCCGAAACCCTAATTCTAACCAAAAACACTAATTCTAACCCAATTTTTGACCCAAAACCCTATTTTTAACTCAAAACCCTAATTAAAATCCTAAACGCTAATTTTGACCCAAAACCCAAATTTTAACCCAAAACCCAAATTTTAACCCAAAGCTCTAATTTTGACCCAAAACCCTAATTTTGGCCCAAAACAATATTTTTAACTCAACACCCCAATTCTAACGCTAAGCCCTAATTTTGACCCAAAACCCTAAATTTGACCCGAAACCCTAATTCAAACCCTAATTCTGACCCTAAACCCTAAATTTGACCCAAAACCCTAATTTTGATGCAAAACCCAATTTTTAACTCAAAACCCAAATTCTAACCCTAAGCCCTAATTTTGAACCAAAACCCTATTTTTAACTTAAAACCCAAATTCTAACGCTAAGCCCAAATTTTGACCCAAAACCCTCATTTTGATCCGAAACCCTAATTTTAAACCAAAACCCTAATTCTAACGCTATTTTTGACCCAAAACCCTATTTTTAACTCAAAACCCTAACTCAAACCCCAAACGCTAATTTTGATCCAAAACCCAAATTTGGACCAAAAACCCAAATTTTAACCCAAAACCCTAATTTTAACCCAAAGATCTAATTTTGACCCAAAACCCTAATTTTGACGCTAAACCCTAAATTTGACCCAAAACCCTATTTTTAACTCAACCCTAATTCAAACCCCAAACGCTAATTTTGACCCAAAACCCTAATTTGGACCAAAAACCAAAATTTTAACCCAAAACCCTAATTGTAACCCAAAGCTCTAATTTTGACCCAAAACCCTAATTCAAACCCTAATTTTGACCCAAAAACCTATTTTTAACTCAAAACCCTAATTAAAACCCTAAACGCTAATTTTGACCCAAAACCCTAATTTTGACCCAAAACCCTTTTTTTAACTTAAAACCCAAATTCTAACGCCAAGCCCTAATTTTGACCCAAAACCCTAATTTTGATCCGAAACCCTAATTTTAAACCAAAACCCTAATTCAAACCCCAAACACTAATTTTGACCCAAAACCCTAATTTCAACCCAAAGCTCTAATTTTGACCCAAAACCCTAATTCAAACCCTAATTTTGACCCTAAACCCTAAATTTGACCCAAAACCCTAATTTTGACCCTAAACCCAATTTTTAACTCAAAACCCAAATTCTAACCCTAAGCCCTAATTTTGACCCAAAACCCTAATTTTGACCCGAAACCCTAATTCTAACCCAAAACCCTAATTCTAACCCAATTTTTAACCAAAACCCTATTTTTAACTAAAAACCCTAATTAAAACCCTAAACTCTAATTTTGACCCCAAAACCCTAATTTGGACCCAAAACCCAAATTTTAACCCAAAACCCTAATTTTGACCCAAAACCCTATTTTTATTTTAAAACCCAAATTCTAACGCTAAGCCCTAATTTTGACCCAAAACCCTAATTTTGATCCGAAACCCTAATTTTAAACCAAAACCCTAATTATAACGCTATTTTTGACCCAAAACCCTATTTTTAACTCAAAACCCTAATTCAAACCCCAAACGCTAATTTTGACCAAAAAAACCCTAATTCAAACCCTAATTTTGACCCTAAACCCTAAATTTGACCCAAAACCCTAATTTTGACCCAAAACCCAATTTTTAACTCAAAACCCAAATTCTAACCCTAAGCCCTAATTTTGACCCAAACCCCTGATTTTGACCCGAAGCCCTAATTCTAACCCAAAACCCTAATTCTAACCCTATTTTTGACCAAAAACCCTATTTTTAACTCAAAACCCTAATTCAAACCCCAAACACTAATTTTGACCCAAAACCCTAATTTGGACCAAAAACCCAAATTTTAACCCAAAACCCTAATTTTGACCCAAAACCCTAATTCAAACCCTAATTTTGACCCGAAACCCTAATTCAAACCCTAATTTTGACCCTAAACCCTAAATTTGACCCAAAACCCTAATTTTGAGCCAAAACCCAATTTTTAACTCAAAACCCAAATTCTAACCCTAAGCCCTAATTTTGACCCAAAACCCTAATTTTGACCCGAAACCCTAATTCTAACCGAAAACCCTAATTCTAACCCTATTTTTGACCAAAAACCCTATTTTTAACTCAAAACCCTAATTGAAACCCCAAACGCTAATTTTGACCCAAAACCCTAATTTGGACCAAAAACCCAAATTTTAACCCAAAACCCTAATTTTGACCCAAAACCCTAATTTTGACCCTAAATCCTAATTTTGATCCGAAACCCAAATTTTAACCCAAAACCCTAATTCTAACCCTATTTTTGACCCAAAATCCTATTTTTAACTCAAAACCCAAATTTAAACCGTAAACCCTAATTTGGACCGAAACTCCTAATTTTAACCCAAACCCTTAATTTTGACCCTAAACCCTATTTCAAACCCTAAACCCTAATTTTGATCCTAAACCCAAAATTTGACCCAGAACCCTATGATTGACCCGAAACACTAATTTTAAACCAAAATCCTAATTTTAAACCAAAACCCTAATTTTAACCCAAAGCCATAATTTTTACCCTAAAAATAACCATCCCTAATGCATGTTTCCTAGTTAGCCCCATTGAGCCTAATTAGCCTGTTAATTCTTGATAACCCTATGTTATGAGCCTAAAATCTGAAAAACCATGTTAACCACTCTTAGGATTAGGAGAGCATGGAGTCTTAGCAAGAGAATGGTTGCAAGAAACTATGTTTGGGGTGGCTACAAGACATGTCATTCGGGGGTTAGAAAAAAAGAAAAAGAAAAAAATATAATAAAAAGGTTGGAGCCAAAGGCAAGAAAAAAAAGAAAAAAAAATAAAAAAATAAAAAAATAAAAAGAACAAAAATGCAAAAAAGAAAAAAAAGGGGGGGGGGGGGGGGGTTATAGTAACCCAAAAGCATAAAGAAAAATGGAAAAAGGAACTTGAGTGGAAATTCAAAGTGTAAAATGTTTCATGCTCTTCTAGTTCCTAGGGACTTCAGCCCAGTACCTTTGTATATCCTACCCTTAGCCAGGCCCCATTACAACCATAAAAGACCTTTTGATGTTGCATGCATGTTTTCTGTGGGAACCATTTTGAGATGAAAATCAAATTTATGGGAAGTGCTCTTAAAGGTGCATTGAGTGAAATGTTGACAGCCTGACAAAAATTGAGTGATTGAGTGAACACAAATTTCCCTTGTGAGGAAGGCAGTTGTTTGAATTTGGTGATCTCTCTCTTGTTTGTAACTTGGATCCCCTGCTTAGATTAATGATTGTTTGAATGATGAATTTCTCAAATGTTTAGAGTGAATGCATGTGGGGATTACTTTGTTTGAAAGGGGGGAACCTTGAAGGAAAATATTATTTCGATGAATTGCTTGAAATTTGTGCAAAGTTGGTTGAATCCTTAAGCTTGCCATGTCTTGAGTCTTTTTAAGTTTTTGAGTTTTAGTTTGCTTGGGGACAAGCAAAGTTTAAGTTTGGGGTATTTTGATGAGCCTCTGGTTGACCGGTTTTATAACTAGTAAAGACCATGGCTTTGTGCTAATTTTATCTCATTTTCACCCAAATTAGACTTGATTGTCTTTAAGCAGCATTTTGAGTCGTTTAAGTATTTTTAGGTTAATTTAGTTGATTTAGAGTCAAATAAAGCACTTATGCTATTTGCTGTTTTCAGGTTAATAAAAAGAAATAATTCTGGAGTTTTTCGCCCCGCGAGAGTGCATTTGCCCCTCGAACCAGAAGAGTGACTGTTCCAGAAATTGCCATCCTTTCTGTCTCGCCCCGCGAACACTTGACTCGCCTCGCGTGTAATCCAATCCTGGAAGACCAGAAGCCATCACGGCTTATCCATGTTGAAGGTCACGGGCGTTACAGTTTGGAATTTGAAGAGTCTCACCTCGCGAATGATAAGTTCGCCTCGCGAGAGAACCAAGAGCTGAAGACTGTTCGCATTATTCGCCTCGCGAAGGTGTTCTTGCCTCGCGAGCTCGTGGAATTCAGAAACTGTATTTAAGCCTGTTTGAAGGCAGAACTGAGAGTTTTTTTTATCTTGTCTTTTGTTTTCTTTTAGTTTAGATAGCTGCGTTATTTTTGTTATGGAGATCTTGTCTTCTAGGATTAGTCTACTGTAATTGGTTTCCATTTACACTTGAGGTTCTGTAATTCCTGTTTTCATTTGCTTTTCTCTTTTTAATACCATATTATACATTTCTGTTTGTTATTTCAGGAGTGTATAGTGTTGTGTTGATTCATTTCGGTGATGTTATGTTCCTATACTTAATCGCGTTTGTTATTTCGCGTGTGTTCATTCATGTTCGTTTAGTTCATGAGGGCTTAACCCCGTTTGTTATTTCGGGAATAGGAACATATATCCGTAGTAGCGATTTCGTTTGTTAATTGTTGCTACAATCGAAAGGGGATTAGAATCTGCTTAGGGCTTGGAATTTGCATGACCGATGATAGTTGGGAAACCGAGAACAGTAGGTTAATCGCTTTAGTTATTTGATAATCTTTTAAACTGCTTGTTTTTATTGCATTGTTTTCTGTTTTGTTTTCTTATTTGCATTAAATCCAAAACCCCCCAATTCTGACCTTTTCTGTTAGCAACAACACCCAAGAGTCCTTGAGAGACGATACTCGAGTTGTCGCTCCCTATCTACATTATTTTTGTAAATCGCTCGCTTTTTGGCGCGTGGCGACAGCGCGTTCAAAAATTGGCGCCGTTGCCGGGGACTCTTGTTGTTATTAACAGAAAATTACATTAAAAAAAAACCTTTTGCATTACTGAATTAGTTTTGGCTGCTTTGTCTGGTTGTGAATTTTAGTACGCCCCATGGATAATTATATGCAAAATTATGTGCCTAATGTTTATTATGAGCAACCATGCATGTATTATCCTGATTTTAGTGAACCACCACCATGCATAAATTATCCTAACTTTGCTGGAAGTTATGAGTTTAGCAGTGGTTTTGACATGATTGGAGTGAATGAGGAGCAACCTTCCTATTCTAGCCAACATAGTGGAGGACAGGGCATCTTGGAGGAGATAGCTTCTCTGTTGCAACAACAAATGACAGAATTCCAAGCAAGTCTTCAACGGATGATAGAGGAAAATAAACGGATGGCAGAGCAAAATCTTGAATCCCAACAGAGGAGAGAAGCTGAATCTCAGAAGTTGTCCATTCAAATTGATCAAATTGTCGCCAACTCGGCTACACTGCTAAATCAACGCCTCCTTGAAGAACATACAAATTCACAAGTAGTTATTCCTGACAATACTTCTGAGGATAATTTTGATAATGATGTTTCTATTGATGAACTGTGTGTCGAATCCCCTGATTCTATCTATTATAATTCATGTGCTGATTGTACTGACACTGCTTTGTGTATAGCATGTTTTGAAAGGTATGAAGAGCAAAACATCCATATGGAACAGGAGACATATGAGGTTGAGGGTTCTGTTCACATAGAAAATGAGGATCAGGAGGACATCTGCTTCACCATGCTTGAGGATGATGAAGAACCTTTGGAAGTAGATGATTCAATTAATTCAAATGCATGTGATGGGGTGGATGAACTGTGTGCTGAATTTCCAGACATTCAGACCTTTACTGATTCAGTTTATTGTGATATATGTATTGACTCTACTAACACTAACCTTTGTGTGGTGTGTGCTGAAATTTTTGCATGTATAGCAGGTGATAGATTTGTCAATGCAGTGAATGAAGATCATGCAGAAAATGAAGCAGCACCAATAACACTCTCTACCTGTTTGCCACCTCCCACTATGGAACCACAAGCAATGGAGTTCAAGCCTCTGGATTTTACACCATGGCCAGTCCAAGTGGTTGAACCCAAATTTTATTGGGAGGACTTTGTTGAGAAAGAGGTCAACTGCGACCCAAGAGGGAGTGGGAAGTCCGCCGCACTGGGCGAGGTCACCATAACTGTCAAGCACTCACCTCCATATCGAGGCTGCAAGTTAGGGGACCATGGAACAAGCTTCCGTCCCTTGTCTATCACGTGGGCCTTATGCTGCATGCTGTGGGATCTGGGAGGATCATACTGCAATTTGGGCATTCCGTGGCCACTGTATCACAGACAGTGGGATCCTGGTGGAACCGCCCCTCAATGAGTTTTCTTAATCCTTTCTCTTTAGTTTCTTTTTATTTTCTTGTTAGTTTCTGCTTTGCTTTATTTGTGTTTTGTTTTCTTTTAGCTCCTGAATAATTTGAGAAGCTCAGGAGTATGTGTGTTGAGTCTTGTGTTGGCAAGTTTTATTGGTTTTGATTAATTCTGCATAGATGATTGCATGATATGTGATTGATATGTGATGATCCCCCCTAGGTTGGAAAAATTTTTGTTTTTGAAAAGTGATTCCCATGTGAAATTGAAAATTAAACTTTGAGATATTTTGTTATGATTGCATGATGTATGATAAGTTTGGGGTGATAGGAAGCACACACTAGGGATAGAATCTCTGTCAAACAATTTGCAAAAATGTCCAGGTGAGGATTTGAGCCTCCAACATGTTTTTTTAACTGTGAGAATCACTTTTGATTGCACTTTCCCGAATTTGCTTGAATCTCTTTATGGTTTGCATGTTTATGTGTTTGCTTCACATGATTTAGGCATTTTCTTTGTAAATAGCTACTTAGCCTAAAAATAACCATCCCTAATGCATGTTTCCTAGTTAGCCCCATTGAGCCTAATTAGCCTGTTAATTCTTGATAACCCTATGTTATGAGCCTAAAATCTGAAAAACCATGTTAACCACTCTTAGGATTAGGAGAGCATGGAATCTTAGCAAGAGAATGGTTGCAAGAAACTAAGTTTGGGGTGGCTACAAGACATGTCATTCTGGGGTTAGAAAAAAAGAAAAAGAAAAAAAATATAATAAAAAGGTTGGAGCCAAAGGCAAGAAAAAAAATAAAAAATAAAAAGAACAAAAATGCCAAAAAGAAAAAAAAAAGGGGGGGGGGGGGGGGGGCTGTAGTAACCCAAAAGCATAAAGAAAAATGGAAAAAGGAACTTGATTGGAAATTCAAAGTGTAAAATGTTTCATGCTCTTCTAGTTCCTAGGGACTTCAGCCCAGTACCTTTGTATATCCTACCCTTAGCCAGGCCCCATTACAACCATAAAAGACCTTTTGATGTTGCATGCGTGTTTTCTGTGGGAACCATTTTGAGATGAAAATAAAATTTATGGGAAGTTCTCTTAAAGGTGCATTGAGTGAAATGTTGACAGCCTGACAAAAATTGAGTGACTGAGTGAACACAAATTTCCCTTGTGAGGAAGGCAGTTGTTTGAATTTGGTGATCTCTCTCTTGTGTGTAACTTGGATCCCCTGCTTAGATTAATGATTGTTTGAATGATGAATTTCTCAAATGTTTAGAGTGAATGCATGTGGGGATTACTTTGTTTGAAAGGGGGGAACATTGAAGGAAAATATTATTTCGATGAATTGCTTGAAATTTGTGCAAAGTTGATTGAATCCTTAAGCTGGCCATGTCTTGAGTCTTTTTAAGTTTTTGAGTTTTAGTTTGCTTGGGGACAAGCAAAGTTTAAGTTTGGGGTATTTTGATGAGCCTCTGGTTGACCGGTTTTATAACTAGTAAAGACCATGGCTTTGTGCTAATTTTATCTCATTTTCACCCAAATTAGACTTGATTGTCTTTAAGCAGCATTTTGAGTCGTTTAAGTATTTTTAGGTTAATTTAGTTGATTTAGAGTCAAATAAAGCACTTATGCTATTTGCTGTTTTCAGGTTAATAAAAAGAAATAACTCTGGAGTTTTTCGCCCCACGAGAGTGCATTCGCCTCGCGAACCAGAAGTGTGACTGTTCCAGAAATTGCCATCCTTTCTGTCTCGCCCCGCGAACACTTGACTCGCCTCGCGAGTAATCCATTCCTGGAAGACCAGAAGCCATCACGGCTTATCCATGTTGAAGGTCACGGGCGTTACAGTTTGGAATTTGAAGAGTCTCGCCTCGCGAATGTTAAGTTCGCCTCGCGAGAGAACCAAATGCTGAAGACTGTTCGCATTATTCGCCTCACGAAGATGTTCTCGCCTCGCGAGCTCGTGGAATTCAGAAACTGAATTGAAGTCTGTTTGAAGGCAGAACTGAGAGTTTTTTTATCTTGTCTTTTGTTTTCTTTTAGTTTAGATAGCTGCGTTATTTTTGTTATGGAGAGCTAGTCTCCTGGGATTAGTCTACTGTAATTGATTTCCATTTACACTTGAGGTTCTGTAATTCCTGTTTTCATTTGCTTTTCTCTTTTTAATACCATATTATACATTTCTGTTTGTTATTTCAGGAGTGTATAGTGTTGTGTTGATTCATTTCGGTGATGTTATGTTCCTATACTTAATCGCGTTTGTTATTTCGCGTGTGTTCATTCATGTTCGTTAAGTTCATGAGGGCTTAACCCCGTTTGTTATTTCGGGAATAGGAACATTTATCCGTAGTAGCGATTTCATTTGTTAATTGTTGCTACAACCGAAAGGGGATTAGAATCTGCTTAGGGCTTGGAATTTGCATGAACCGATGATATTTGGGAAATCGAGAACAGTAGGTTAATCGCTTTAGTTCTTTGATAATCTTTTAAACTGCTTGTATTTATTGCATTGTTTCCTGTTTTGTTTTCTTATTTGCATTAAATCCAAAACCCCCCAATTCTGACCTTTTCTGTTAACAACAACACCCAAGAGTCCTTGAGAGACGACACTCGAGTTGTCGCTCCCTATCTACATTATTTTTGTAAATCGCTCGCTTTTTGGCGCGTGGCGACAGCGCGTTCAAACTCAAAACCCAAATTTAAACCGTAAACCCTAATTTGGATCGAAACCCCTAATTTTAACCCAAAGCCTTAATTTTGACCCAAAACCCTATTTCAAACCCTAAACCCTAATTTTGCTCCTAAACCCAAAATTTGACCCAGAACCCTATGATTGACCCGAAACACTAATTTTAAACCAAAACCCTAATTTTAACCCAAAACCCTAATTTTAACCCAAAGCCATAATTTTTACCCTATTTTTGACCCAAAACCCTATTTTAAACTCAAAACCCTATTTCAAACCCTAAACCCTAATTTTCACCAAGAACCCTTAATTTACCCAAAACCCTAAATCTAACCCTATTTTTGACCCAGAACCCTAATTATGACCCGAAACTAAAATGTTACCCAAAACCCAAATTCTAACCCTAAGCCCTAATTTTGACCCAAAACTCTAATTTTGACACGAAACCCTAATTTTAACCCAAAACCCTAATTCTAACCCAATTTTTAACCAAACCCTATTTTTAACTCAAAACCCTAAACGCTAATTTTGACCCAAAACCCTAATTTGGACACAAAACCCAAATTTTAACCAAAACCCCAAATTTTAACCCAAAGCTCAAATTTTGACCCTAAACCCTAATTTTCACCCAAAACCCTATTTTTAACTCAAAACCCAAATTCTAACCCTAAGCCCTAATTTTGACCCAAAACCCTAATTTTGACCCGAAACCCTAATTTTAACCCAAAACCCTAATTCTAACCCTATTTTTGACCCAAAACCCTATTTTTAACTCAAAACCCTAATTTAAACCCCAAACGCTAATTTTGACCCAAAACCCATATTTGGACCAAAAACACAAATTTTAACCCAAAACCCTAATTTTAACCCAACGCTCTAATTTTGACCCAAAACCCTAATTCAAACCCTAATTTTGACCTTAAACCCTAAATTTGACCCAAAACCCCATTTTTAACTCCAAAACCAAATTCTAACCCTAAGCCCTAATTTTGACCCTAAGCCCTAATTTTGACTCGAAACCCTAATTTTGACCCGAAACCCAAATTCTAACCCTATTTTTGACCCAAAACGCTATTTTTAACTCAAAACCCTAATTCAAACCCCAAACGCTAATTTTAACCCAAAGCTCTAATTTGGACCAAAAACCCAAATTTTAACCCAAAGCTCTAATTTTGACCCAAAACCCTAATTCAAACCCTAATTTTGACCCAAAACCCTATTTTTAACTCAAAACCCTAATTAAAACCCTAAACGCTAATTTTGACCCAAAACCCTAATTTGGACCCAAAACCCAAATTTTCACCCAAAACCCTAATTTTGACCCAAAACCCTATTTTTAACTTAAAAACCAAATTCTAACGCTAAGCCCTAATTTTGACCCAAAACCCTAATTTTGATCCGAAACCCTAATTTTAAACCAAAACCCTAATTCTAACGCTATTTTTGACCCAAAACCCTATTTTTAACTCAAAACCCTAATTCAAACCCCAAACGCTAATTTTGACCCAAAACCCTAATTTTAACCCAAAGCTCTAATTTTGACCCAAAACCCTAATTCAAACCCTAATTTTGACCCTAAACCCTAAATTTGACCCAAAACCCTAATTTTGACCCAAAACCCAATTTTTAACTCAAAACCCAAATTCTAACCCTAAGCCCTAATTTTGACCCAAAACCCTAATTTTGACCCGAAACCCTAATTCTAACCCAAAACCCTAATTCTAACCCTATTTTTGACCGAAAACCCTATTTTTGACCCAAAACCCTAATTTGGACCAAACACCCAATTTTAACCCAAAACCCTAATTTTGACCCAAAACCCTACTTCAAACCCTAATTTTGACCCTAAATCCTAATTTTGATCCGAAACCCAAATTTTAACCCAATACCCTAATTCTAACCCTATTTTTGACCCAAAATCCTATTTTTAACTCAAAACCCAAATTTAAACCGTAAACCCTAATTTGGACCGAAACCCCTAATTTTAACCCAAAGCCTTAATTTAGACCTAAAACCCTATTTCAAACCCTAAACCCTAATTTTGATCCTAAACCCAAAAATTGACCCAGAACCCTATGATTGACCCGAAACACTAATTTAAAACCAAAACCCTAATTTTAACCCAAAACCCTAATTTTAACCCAAAGCCATAATTTTTACCCTATTTTTGACCAAAACCCTATTTTAAACTCAAAACCCTATTTCAAACCCTACACCCTAATTTTGACCAAGAACCCTAAATTTACCCAAAACCCTAATTCCAACCCTATTTTTGACCCAGAACCATAATTATGACCAGAAACTAAAATGTTACCCAAAACCCAAATTCTAACCCTAAGCCCTAATTTTGACCCAAAACTCTAATTTTGACACGAAACCCTAATTTTAACCCAAAACCCTAATTAAAACCCTAAACGCTAATTTTGACCCAAAACCCTAATTTGGACCCAAAACCCAAATTTTAACCAAAAACCCAAATTTTAACCTAAAGCTCAAATTTTGACCCTAAACCCTAATTTTCACTCAAACCCCTATTTTTAACTCAAAACCCAAATTCTAACCCAAAGCCCTAGTTTTGACCCAAAACCCTAATTTTGACCCAAAACCCTAATTCTAACCCCATTTATGACCGAAAACCCTATTTTTAACTCAAAACGCTAATTCAAACCCCAAACGCTAATTTTGACACAAAACCCAAATTTTAACCCAAATCCCTAATTTTAACCCAAAGCTCTAATTTTGACCCAAAACCCTAAATCAAACCCTAATTTGGACACTAAACCCTAAATTTGGACCAAAAACCCTAATTTGGACCAAAAACCCAAATTTTAACCCAAAACCCTAATTTGGACCGAAAACCCAAATTTTAACCCAAAACCCTAATTTTAACCCAAAGCTCTAATTTTGACCGAAAACCGTAATTCAAACCCTAATTTTGACCATAAACCCTAAATTTAACCCAAGACCCTATTCTTGACCCAAAACCCTATTTTTAACTCAAAACCCCAATTCAAACCCCAAACGCTAATTTTGACCCAAAACCTAATTTGGACCAAAAAACCTAATTTTAACCCAAAACCCTAATTTTAACCCAAAGCTCTAATTTTGACCCAAAACCCTAATTCAAACCCTAATTTTGACCATAAACCCTTTTTTTAACTCAAAACCCTAATTAAAACCATAAACGCTAACTTTGACCCAAAACCCAAATTTTAACCCAAAGCCCTAATTTTGACCCAAAACCCTAATTTTGACCCAAAACCCTATTTTTAACTTAAAACCCAAATTCTAACCCAAAGCCCTAATTTTGACCCGAAACCCTAATTTTAACCCAAAACCCAAATTCTAACGCTATTTTTGACCCAAAACCCTATTTTTAACTCAAAACCCTAATTCAAACCCCAAACGCTAATTTTGACCCAAAACCCTAATTTGGACCAAAAACCCAAATTTTAACCCAAAACCTTAATTTTAACCCCAAAGCTCTAATTTTGACCCAAAACCCTAATTTTGACCCAAAAATCATTTTTAACTCAAAACCAAAATTCTAACCCTAAGCCCTCGTTTTGACCCAAAACCCTAATTCTAACCCTATTTATGACCCAAAACCCTATTTTTAACTCAAAACTCTAATTCAAACCCCAAACGCTAATTTTGACCCAAAACCCAAATTTTAACCCAAATCCCTAATTTTAACCCAAAGCTCTAATTTTGACCCAAAACCCTAAATCAAACCCTAATTTTGACACTAAACCCTAAATTTGGACCAAAAACCCTAATTTGGACCAAAAACCCAAATTTTAACCCAAAACCCTAATTTTCACCCAAAGCTCTAATTTTGACCCAAAACCCTAATTCAAACCCTAATTTTGACCATAAACCCTAAATTTGACCCAAGACCCTAATTTTCACCCAAAACCCATTTTTTAACTCAAAACCCAAATTCTAACCCTAAGCCCAAATTTTGACCCAAAACCCTAATTTTGACCCGAAACCCTAATTCTAACCCAAAACCCTAATTCTAACCCTATTTTTGACTCAAAACCCTAATTCAAACCCCAAACACTAATTTTGACCCAAAACCCTAATTTGGACCAAAAACCCAAATTTTAACCCAAAACCCTAATTTTAACCCAAAGCTCTAATTTTGACCCAAAACCCTAATTTGGACCCAAAACCCAAATTTTAACCAAAAACCCAAATTTTAACCCAAAGCTCTAATTTTGACCCTAAACCCTAATTTTCACCCAAAACCCTATTTTTAACTCAAAACCCAAATTCTAGCCATAAGCCCTAATTTTGACCCGAAACCCAAATTTTGACCCAAAACCCTAATTCGAACCCTCTTTTTAACTCAAAATCCTAATTCAAACCCCAAACGCTAATTTTGACCCAAAACCCTAATTTGGTCCAAAAACCCAAATTTTAAACGAAAACCCTAATTTTAACCCAAAGCTCTAATTTTGACCCAAAACCCTATTTCAAACCCTAAATTTAACCCTAAATTTGACCCAAAACCCAAATTTTGACCCAAAACCCTATTTTTAACTCAAAACCCTAATTCAATCCTCAAACGCTAATTTTGACCCAAAAGCCTAATTTGGACCAAAAACCCAAATTTTAACAGAAAACCCTAAATTTGACCCAAAACCCTAATTTTGACCCCAAAACTCTAATTTAAACCCTAATTTTGACCCTAAACCCTAATATTGACCCAAAACCCAATTTTTAACTCAAAACCCAAATTCTAACCCTAAGCCCTAATTTTGACCCAAAACCCTAATTTTGACCCGAAACCCTAATTCTAACCCAAAACCCTATTTCTAACCATATTTTTAAATCAAAACCCTAATTCAAACCCCAAATGCTAATTTTGACCCAAAACCCTAATTTTCACCCTAAACCCTATTTTTAACTCGAAACCCAAATTCTAACCCTAAGCCTAAATTTTGACCCAAAACCCTAATTCAAACCTTAATTTTGACCCTAAATCCTAATTTTAACCAAAAGCTCTAATTTTGACCCAAAACCCTAATTTTGACCGAAAACCCCATTTTTAACTCAAAACCCAAATTCTAACCCTTAACCCTAATTTTGACCCAAAACCCTAATTTTGACCCGAAACCCTAATTTTTACCCAAAACCCAAATTCTAACCCTATTTATGACCCAAAACCCTATTTTTAACTCAAAACCCTAATTCAAACCCCAAACGCTAATTTTGACCCAAAACCCTAACTTGGACCAAAAACCCAAATTTTAACCCAAAACCCTAATTCTAACCCAAAACCCTAAATTTGGACCCAAACCCTAATTTTGACCCGAATCCCTAATTCTAACCCAAAACCCTATTTCTAACCCTATTTTGACCCAAAACCCTAATTTGGACCAAAAACCAAAATTTTAACCCAAAACCCTAATTTTAACCCAAAGCTCTAATTTTGACCCAAAACTCTAATTTTGACACGAAACACAAATTTTAACCAAAAACCCAAATTTTAACCCAAAGCTCAAATTTTGACCCAAAACCCTAATTTTCACCCAAAACCCAAATTCTAATCCCAAGCCCTAATTTTGACCCAAAACCCTAATTTTGACCCGAAACCCTAATTTTAACCCAAAACCCAAATTCTAAATCTATTTTTGACCCAAAACCCTATTTTTAACTCAAAACCCTAATTCAAACCCCAAACGCTAATTTTGACCCAAAACCCTAATTTGGACCAAAAACCCAAATTTTAACCCAAAACCAAAATTTTAACCCCAAAGCTCTAATTTTGACCCAAAACCCTAATTCAAACCCTAATTTTGACCCTAAACCCTAAATTTGACCCAAAAGCCATTTTTAACTCAAAACCCAAATTCTAACCCTAAGCCCTAGTTTTGACCCAAAACTCTAATTTTGACCCGAAACCCAAATTTTAACCCAAATCCCTAATTTTATCCCAAAGCTTTAATTTTGACCCAAAACCCTAAATCAAACCCTAATTTTGACACTAAACCCTAAATTTGGACCAAAAACCCAAATTTTAACCCAAAACCCTAATTTGGACCAAAAACCCAAATTTTAACCCAAAACCCTAATTTTAACCCAAAGCGCTAATTTTGACCGAAAACCCTAATTCAAACCCTAATTTTGACCCAAAACCCTATTTTTGACCCAAAACCCTATTTTTAACTCAACCCTAATTCAAACCCCAAACGCTAATTTTGACCCAAAACCCTAATTTGGACCAAAAACTCTAATTTTAACCCAAAGCTCTAATATTGACCCAAAACCCAAATTCAAACCCTAATTTTGACCAAAAACCCTATTTTTAACTCAAAACCCTAATTAAAACCATAAACGCTAATGTGGACCCAAAACCCTAATTTGGACCCAAAACCCAAATTTTAACCCAAAACCCAAATTTTTACCCAAAGCCCTAATTTTGACCCAAAACCCTAATTTTGACCCAAAACCCTAATTTTGACTTAAAACCCAAATTCTAACGCTAAGCCCTAATTTTGACCCAAAACCCTAATTTTGATCCGAAACCCTAATTTTAAACCAAAACCCTAATTCTAACCCTATTTTTGACCCAAAACCCTAATTCTAACCCTAAACCCTAATTTTGACCCGAAACCCTAATTCTAACCCAAAACCCTAATTCTAACCCTATTTTTGACCCAAAACCCTATTTTTAACTCAAAACCCTAATTCAAACCCCAAACGCTAATTTTGACCCAAAACCCTAATTTGGACCAAAAACCCAAATTTTAACCCAAAACCCTAATTTTAACCCCAAAGCTCTAATTTTGATCCAAAACCCTAATTCAAACCCTAAACCCTAAATTTGACCCAAAACCCTAATTTTGACCCAAAAGCCATTTTTAATTCAAAACCCAAATTCTAACCCTAAGCCCTAGTTTTGACCCAAAACCCTAATGTTGACCCAAAACCCTAATTTTAACCCAAAACCCTAATTATGACCCAAAACCCTATTTTTAACTGAAAACTCTAATTCAAACCCCAAACGCTAATTTTGACCCAAAACCCAAATTTTAACCCAAATCCCTAATTTTATCCCAAAGCTCTAATTTTGACCCAAAACCCTAAATCAAACCATAATTTTAACTCAAATCCCTAATTTCACCCAAAGCTCTAATTTTGACCGAAAACCCTAATTCAAACCCGAATTTTGACCATAAACCCTAAATTTGACCCAAGACCCTAATTTTCACCCAAAACCCATTTTTTAACTCAAAACCCTAATTTTGACTTAAAACCCAAATTCTAACGCTAAGCCCTAATTTTGACCCAAAACCCTAATTTTGATCCGAAACCCTAATTTTAAACCAAAACCCTAATTCTAACCCTATTTTTGACCCAAAACCCTATTTTTAACTCAAAACCCTAATTCAAACCCCAAACACTAATTTTGACCCAAAACCCTAGATTGGACCAAAAACCCAAATTTTAACCCAAAACCCTAATTTCAACCCAAAGCTCTAATTTTGACCCAAAACCCTAATTTGGACCCAAAACCCAAATTTTAACCAAAAACCCAAATTTTAACCCAAAGCTCTAATTTTGACCCTAAACCCTAATTTTCACCCAAAACCCTATTTTTAACTCAAAACCCAAAATCTAACCCTAAGCCCTAATTTTGACCCAAAACCCTAATTTTGACCCGAAACCCAAAACCCTAATTTTAACCCAAACCTTTAATTTTGACCCAAAACCCTAATTCAAACCCTAATTTTGACCCTAAACCCATAAATTGACCCAAAACCCTAATTTTGACCGAAAACCCCATTTTAAACTCAAAACCCAAATTCTAACCCTTAACCCTGATTTTGACCCAAAACCCTAATTTTGACCCGAAACCCTAATTTTTACCCAAAACCCTAATTCTAACCCTATTTATGATCCAAAACCCTATTTTTAACTCAAAACCCTAATTCAAACCCCAAACTCTAATTTTGACCCAAAACCCTAATTTGGACCAAAACCCCAAATTTTAACCCAAAACCCTAATTTTAACCCAAAGCTCTAATTTTGGCCCAAAACCCTAATTTTGACCCGAAACCCTAATTCTAACCCAAAACCCTATTTTTAACTCAAAACCCTAATTCAAACCCCAAACGCTAATTTTGATCCAAAACCATAATTTTGACCCGAAACCCTAATTTTGACCCAAAACCCTATTTTTAACTCAACCCTAATTCAAACCCCAAACGCTAATTTTGACCCAAAACCCTAAATTTGACCCAAAAACCTAATTTTGACCCAAAAGCCATTTTTAACTCAAAACCCAAATTCTAACCCTAAGCCCTAGTTTTGACCCAAAACCCTAATTTTGACCCGAAACCCTAATTTTAACCCAAAAACCTAATTCTAACCCTATTTTTGACCCAAAACCCTATTTTTAACACAAAACCCTAATTCAAACCCCAAACGCTAATTTTGACCCAAAACCCTAATTTGGACCAAAAACCCAAATTTTATCCCAAAACCCAAATTTTAACCCCAAAGCTCTAATTTTGACCCAAAACCCTAATTCAAACCCTAAATTTGACCCAAAACCCTAATTTTGACCCAAAAGCCATTTTTAACTCAAAACCCAAATTCTAACCCTAAGCCCTAGTTTTGACCCAAAACCCTAATTTTGACGCGAAACCCTAATTTTAACCCAAAACCCTAATTCTAAACCTATTTTTAACCCAAATCCCTAATTTTAACCCCAAAGCTCTAATTTTGACCGAAAACCCTAATTCAAACCCTAATTTTGACCATAAACCCTAAATTTAACCCAAGACCCTAATTTTCACCCAAACCCCTTTTTTTGACCCAAAACCCAAATTCTAACCCTAAGCCCTAATTTTGACCCAAACCCCTAATTTTGACCGAAAACCCCATTTTTAACTCAAAACCCAAATTCTAACCCTAAGCCCTAATTTTGACCCAAAACCCTAATTTTGACCCGAAACCCTAATTCTAACCCAAAACCCTAATTCTAACCCTATTTTTGACCCAAAACCCTATTTTTAACTCAAAACCCTAATTCAAACCCCAAACACTAATTTTGACCCAAAACCCTAATTTGGACCAAAAACCCAAATTTTAACCAAAAACCCTAATTTAAACCCAAAGCTCTAATTTTGAACCAAAACCCTAATTTTGACCCGAAACCCAAATTTTAACCCAAAACCCTAATTCTAACCCTATTTTTAACTCAAAACCCTAATTCAAACCCCAAACGCTAATTTTGACCCAAAACCCTAATTTGGACCAAAAACCCAAATTTTAACCCAAAACCCTAATTTTAACCCAAAACCCTAATTTTAACCCAAAGCTCTAATTTTGACCCAAAACCCTAATTCAAACCCTAATTTTGACCCTAAAACCCAAATTCTAACCCTAAGCCCAAATTTTGACCCGAAACCCTAATTTTGACCCGAAACCCTAATTCTAACCCAAAACCCTATTTTTAACTCAAAACCCTAATTCAAACCCCAAACGCTAATTTTTACCCAAAACCCTAATTTGGACCAAAAACCCTAATTTTAACACAAAACCCTAATTTTGACCCAAAACCCTAATTCAAACCCTAATTTTGAGCAAAAACCCTATTTTTAACTCAAAACCCTAATTAAAACCATAAACGCTAATTTTGAGCCGAAACCCTAATTTGGACCCAAAACCCTAATTTTAACCCAAAACCCTAATTTTAACCCCAAAGCTCTAATTTTGACCCAAAACCCTAATTCAAACCCTAATTTTGACCCAAAAGCCATTTTAAACTCAAAACCCAAATTCAAACCCTAAGCCCTAGTTTGACCCAAAACCCTAATTTTGACCCGAAACCCTAATTTTAACCCAAAACCCTAATTCTAACCCTATTTATGACCCAAAACCCTATTTTTCACTCAAAACTCTAATTCAAACCCCAAACGCTAATTCTGACCCAAAACCCTTATTTGGACCAAAAACCTAAATTTTAACCCAAAACCCGAATTTTAACCCAAAGCTCTAATTTTGACCCAAAACCCTAATTTTCACCCAAAACCCTATTTTTTACTCAAAACCCTAATTTTGACCCTAAACCCTAATTTTGACCCGAAACCCTAATTTTGACCCGAAACCCTAATTCTAACCCTATTTTTAACTCAAAACCCTAATTCAATCCCCAAACGCTTATTTTGACCCAAACCCCTAATTTTGACACGAAACCCTAATTCTAACCCAATTTTTGACCCAAAACCCTATTTTTAACTCAAAACCCTAATTAAAAACCTAAACGTTAATTTTGACCCAAGACCCAAATTTTAACCCAAAGCCCTAATTTTGACCCAAAACCCTAATTTTGACCCGAAACCCTAATTCAAACCCTAATTTTGACCCTAATCCCTAAATTTGACCCAAAACCCTAATTTTTACCCAAAACCCAATTTTTAACTCAAAACCCAAATTCTAACCCTAAGCCCTAATTTTGACCCAAAACCCAAATTTTGACCTAAAACGCTATTTTTAACTTAAAACCCAAATTCTAACGCTAAGCCCAAATTTTGACCCAAAACCCTAATTTTGATCCGAAACCCTAATTTTAAACCAAAACCCCAAATTTTAACCCAAAACCCCATTTTTAACCCAAAGCTCTAATTTTGAACCAAAACCCTAATTTTGACCCTAAACCCTAAATTTGATCCAAAACCCTAATTCAAACCCCA
>JAUPTC010000018.1:178570-199716 GCA_030762895.1 Sophora flavescens
ATTAGCGTTTGGGGTTTGAATTAGGGTTTTGAGTTAAAAATAGGGTTTTGGGTCAAAATTACGGTTAGAATAAGGTATTGGGTTAGAATTAGGGTTTCAGGTCAAAATTAGGGCTTAGGGTTAGAATTTGGGTTTTGATTTAAAAATTGGGGTTTGGGTCAAAATTAGGATTTTGGGTCATATTTAGGGTTTAGGGTCAAAATTAAGGTTTGAATTAGGGTTTTGGGTCAAAATTAGAGCTTTGGGTTGAAATTAGGGTTTTGGGTCAAAATTAGTGTTTGGGGTATGAATTAGGGTTTTGAGTTAAAAATAGGGTTTTGGGTCAAAAATAACGTTAGAATTAGGGTTTTGGTTTAGAATTAGGGTTTCGGATCAAAATTAGGGTTTTGGGTCAAAATTAGGGTTTGGCGTTAGAATTTGGGTTTTAAGTTAAAAATAGGGTTTTGGGTCAAAATTAGGGTTTTGGGTTAAAATTTGGGTTTTGGGTCCAAATTAGGGTTTTGGGTGAAAATGAGAGTTTAGTGTTTTAATTAGGGTTTTGAGTTAAAAATAGGTTTTTGGGTCAAAATTAGGGTTTGAATTAGGGTTTTGGGTCAAAATTAGAGCTTTGGGTTAAAATTAGGGTTTGGGTGAAAATTAGGGTTTTTGGTCCAAATTAGGGTTTTGGATCAAAATTAGCGTTTGGGGTTTGGATTATGGTTTTGAGTTAAAAATAGGTTTTTGGGTCAAAATTAGGGTTTAGGGTCAAAATTAGGGTTTTGGGTCAAAATTAGCGTTTGGTTTGGTTTTTGTTGGTAAAATTAGGGGTTTTAGGGTCAAAATTAGGTTTTGGGTCTAAATTAGAGCTTTGTGGTTAAAATTAGTGTTTCGTGTTATAATTTGGTTTTTTGGTCCAAATTTGGGTTTGGGTCAAAATTAGCGTTTGGGGTTTGAATTAGGCTTTTGAGTCAAAAATTGGGTTTGGGTCAAAAATGGGTTAGAATTAGGGTTTTGAGGTTAGAATTAGGGTTTGGTCAAAATTAGGGCTTAGGGTTAGAATTTGGGTTTTGAGTTAAAAATGGGGTTTGGTTCAAAATAGGTTTTGGGTCAAATTTAGGGTTTAGGGTCTAAAAATGGGGTCAAGGGAATTAGGGTTTTGGGTCAAAATTAGAGCTTTGGGTTAAAATTTGGGTTTTGGGTTAAAATTTGGGTTTTTGGTTAAAATTTGGGTTTTTGGTCAAAATTAGCGTTTGGGGTTTGAATGAGGGTTTTGAGTTAAAAATAGGGTTTGGGTAGAATTAGGTTTTGGGTTAGAATTAGGGTTTGGGTCAAATTAGGGCTTAGGGTTAGAATTTGGGTTTTGATTTAAAAATTGGGTTTTGGGTCAAAATTAGGGTTTTGGGTCATATTTAGGGTTTAGGGTCAAAATTAAGGTTTGAATTAGGGTTTTGGGTCAAAATTAGAGCTTTGGGTTGAAATTAGGGTTTTGGGTCAAAATTAGTGTTTGGGGTATGAATTAGGGTTTTGAGTTAAAAATAGGGTTTTGGGTCAAAAATAGCGTTAGAATTAGGGTTTTGGTTTAGAATTAGGGTTTTGGGTCAAAATTAGGGTTTGGCGTTAGAATTTGTGTTTTAAGTTAAAAATAGGGTTTTGGGTCAAAATTAGGGTTTTGGGTTAAAATTAGAGCTTTGGGTTAAAATTTGGGTTTTGGGTCCAAATTACGGTTTTGGGTGAAAATGAGAGTTTAGTGTTTTAATTAGGGTTTTGAGTTAAAAATAGGTTTTTGGGTCTAAATTAGGGTTTTGGGTAAAAATTAGAGCTTTGGGTTAAAATTAGGGGTTTGGGTTAAAATTTGGGTTTTTGGTCCAAATTAGGGTTTTGGCTCAAAATTAGCGTTTGGGGTTTGAATTAGGGTTTTGAGTTAAAAATAGGGTTTTGGGTCAAATTTAGGGTTTAGGGTCAAAATTAGGGTTTTGGGGTCAAAATTAGCGTTTGGGTTTTGTGTTAAAATTAGGGTTTCGGGTCAAAATTAGGGTTTTGGGTCAAAACTAGGGCTTAGGGTTAGAATTTGGGTTTTGAGTTAAAAATGGCTTTTGGGTCAAAATTAGGGTTTTGGGTCAAATTTTGGGTTTACGGTCAAAATTAGAGCTTTGGGGTTAAAATTAGGGTTTCGGGTTAAAATTTGGGTTTTTGGTCCAAATTAGGGTTTGGGTCAAAATTAGCGTTTGGAGTTTGAATTAGGGTTTTGAGTTTAAAATAGGGTTTTGGGTCAAAAATAGGGTTAGAATTAGGTTTTGGGTTAGAATTAGGGTTTCGGGTCAAAATTAGGGCTTAGGGTTAGAATTAGGGTTTTTAGTTAAAAATGGGGTTTTGGTTCAAAATTAGGGTTTTGGGTCAAATTTAGGGTTTAGGGTCAAAATAAGGGCTTTGGGTTAAAATTAGGGTTTTGGGTTAAAATTTGGGTTTTTGGTCCAAATTTGGGTTTTGGGTCAAAATTAGCGTTTGGGGTTTGAATTAGGGTTTTGAGTTAAAAATAGGGTTTTGGGTCAAAAATAGGGTTAGAATTAGGTTTTGGGTTAGAATTAGGGTTTCGGGTCAAAATTAGGGCTTAGGGTTAGAATTTGGGTTTTGATTTAAAAATTGGGTTTTGGGTCAAAATTAGGGTTTTGGGTCATATTTAGGGTTTAGGGTCAAAATTAAGGTTTGAATTAGGGTTTTGGGTCAAAATTAGAGCTTTGGGTTGAAATTAGGGTTTTGGGTCAAAATTAGTGTTTGGGGGTATGAATTAGGGTTTTGAGTTAAAAATAGGGTTTTGGGTCAAAAATAGCGTTAGAATTAGGGTTTTGGTTTAGAATTAGGGTTTCGGATCAAAATTAGGGTTTTGGGTCAAAATTAGGGTTTGGCGTTAGAATTTGGGTTTTAAGTTAAAAATAGGGTTTTGGGTAAAAATTAGGGTTTTGGGTCAAAATTAGAGCTTTGGATTAAAATTTGGGTTTTGGGTCCAAATTAGGGTTTTGGGTGAAAATGAGAGTTTAGTGTTTTAATTAGGGTTTTGAGTTAAAAATAGGTTTTTGGGTCAAAATTAGGGTTTGAATTAGGGTTTTGGGTCAAAATTAGAGCTTTGGGTTAAAATTAGGGTTTTGGGTTAAAATTTGGGTTTTTGGTCCAAATTAGGGTTTTGGGTCAAAATTAGCGTTTGGGGTTTGAATTAGGGTTTTGAGTTAAAAATAGGGTTTTGGGTCAAATTTAGGGTTTTGGGTCAAAATTAGCGTTTGGGTTTTGGGTTAAAATTAGGGTTTCGGGTCAAAATTAGGGTTTTGGGTCAAAACTAGGGCTTAGGGTTAGAATTTGGGTTTTGAGTTAAAAATGGCTTTTGGGTCAAAATTAGGGTTTTGGGTCAAATTTAGGGTTTAGGGTCAAAATTAGGGTTTTGGGTCAAAATTAGAGCTTTGGGGTTAAAATTAGGGTTTCGGGTTAAAATTTGGGTTTTTGGTCCAAATTAGGGTTTGGGTCAAAATTAGCGTTTGGGGTTTGAATTAGGGTTTTGAGTTAAAAATAGGGTTTTGGGTCAAAAATAGGGTTAGAATTAGGTTTTGGGTTAGAATTAGGGTTTCGGGTCAAAATTAGGGCTTAGGGTTAGAATTTGGGTTTTGAGTTAAAAATGGGGTTTTGGTTCAAAATTAGGGTTTTGGGTCAAATTTAGGGTTTAGGGTCAAAATAAGGGTTTGAATTAGGGTTTTGGGTCAAAATTAGAGCTTTGGGTTAAAATTAGGGTTTTGGGTTAAAATTTGGGTTTTTGGTCCAAATTTGGGTTTTGGGTCAAAATTAGCGTTTGGGGTTTGAATTAGGGTTTTGAGTTAAAAATAGGGTTTTGGGTCAAAAATAGGGTTAGAATTAGGTTTTGGGTTAGAATTAGGGTTTCGGGTCAAAATTAGGGCTTAGGGTTAGAATTTGGGTTTTGATTTAAAAATTGGGTTTTGGGTCAAAATTAGGGTTTTGGGTCATATTTAGGGTTTAGGGTCAAAATTAAGGTTTGAATTAGGGTTTTGGGTCAAAATTAGAGCTTTGGGTTAAAATAAGGGTTTTGGGTCAAAATTAGTTTTTTGTGTATTAATTAGGGTTTTGAGTTAATAATAGGGTTTTGTGTAAAAAATAGCGTTAGAAGTAGTGTTTTGGTTTAGAATTAGGGTTTTGGTCAAATTAGGGTTTTGGGTCAAAATTAGGGTTTAGCGTTAGAATTTGTGTTTTAAGTTAAAAATAGGTTTTGGGTCAAAATTAGGGTTTTGGGTTAAAATTAGAGCTTTGGGTTAAAATTTGGGTTTTGGGTCCAAATTAGGGTTTTGGGTGAAAATGAGAGTTTAGTGTTTTAATTAGGGTTTTGAGTTAAAAATAGGTTTTTGGGTCAAAATTAGGGTTTGAATTAGGGTTTTGGGTCAAAATTAGAGCTTTGGGTTAAAATTAGGGTTTTGGGTTAAAATTTGGGTTTTTGGTCCAAATTAGGGTTTTGGGTCAAAATTAGCGTTTGGGGTTTGAACTAGGGTTTTGCGTTAAAAATAGGGTTTTGGGTCAAATTTAGGGTTTAGGGTCAAAATTAGGGTTTTGGGTCAAAATTAGCGTTTGGGTTTTGGGTTAAAATTAGGGTTTCGGGTCAAAATTAGGGTTTTGGGTCAAAACTAGGGCTTAGGGTTAGAATTTGGGTTTTGAGTTAAAAATGGCTTTTGGGTCAAAATTAGGGTTTTGGGTCAAATTTAGGGTTTAGGGTTAAAATTAGGGTTTAGGGTCAAATTTAGGGTTTTGGGTTAGAATTAGGGTTTCGGGTTAAAATTTGGGTTTTTGGTCCAAATTAGGGTTTGGGTCAAAATTAGCGTTTGGGGTTTGAATTAGGGTTTTGAGTTAAAAATAGGGTTTTGGGTCAAAAATAGGGTTAGAATTAGGTTTTGGGTTAGAATTAGGGTTTCGGGTCAAAATTAGGGCTTAGGGTTAGAATTAGGGTTTTTAGTTAAAAATGGGGTTTTGGTTAAAAAGGGTTTAGGGTCAAATTTAGGTTTAGAGTCAAAATTAGGGTTTGGATTAGTTTGGGTTAAAATTAGGGTTTGGGTTAAAATTTGGGTTTTTGGTCCAAATTTGGGTTTTGGTTCAAAATTAGAGTTTGCGGTTTGAATTAGGGTTTTGAGTTAAAAATAGGGTTTTGGGTCAAAAATAGGGTTAGAATTAGGGTTTGAATTAGGGTTTTCGGTCAAAATTAGGTCTTAGGGTTAGAATTTTGTTTTTGCTTTAAAATTTGGGTTTTGGGTCAAAATTAGGGTTTGGGTCAATTTTAGGGTTTAGGGTCAAAATTAGGGTTTGAATTAGGGTTTTGGGTCAAAATTAGAGCTTTGGGTTAAAAGTAGGGTTTTGGGTCAAAATTAGTGTTTGGGGTATGAATGAGGGTTTTGAGTTAAAAATAGGGTTTTGGGTCATAAATAGGGTTAGAATTAGGGTTTTGGGTGAAAATTAGGGTTTCGAGTCAAAATTAGGGTTTTGGTTCAAAATTAGGGCTTAGGGTTAGAATTTTGGTTTTAAGTGAAAAATAGGGTTTTGGGTCAAAATTAGGGTTTTGGGTCAAAATTAGGGTTTTGGGTCAAAATTAGAGTTTTGGGTTAAAATTAGCGTTTGGGGTTTGAATTAGGGTTTTGAGTTCAAAATTAGGGTTTAGGGTCAAAATTAGGGTTTGAATTAGGGTTTTGGGTCAAAATTAGAGCTTTGGGTTAAAATTAGGGTTTTGGGTTAAAATATGGGTTTTTGGTCCAAAATAGGGTTTTGGGTCAAAATTAGCGTTTGGGGTTAAAATATGGGTTTTGGGTCCAAATTAGGGTTTTGGGTCAAAATTAGAGCTTTGGGTTAAAATTTGGGTTTTGGGTCAAAAATAGGGTTAGAATTAGGGTTTTGGGTCAAAATTAGGGTTTCGGATCAAAATTAGGGTTTTGGGTCAAAATTAGAGCTTTGGGTTAAAATTAGGGTTTTGGGTTAAAATTTGGGTTTTTGGTCCAAAATAGGGTTTTGGGTCAAAATTAGCGTTTGGGGTTTGAATTAGGGTTTTGAGTTAAAAATAGGGTTTTGGGTCAAAAATAGGGTTAGAATTAGGTTTTGGGTTAGAATTAGGGTTTCGGGTCAAAATTAGGGCTTAGGGTTAGAATTTGGGTTTTGAGTTAAAAATGGGGTTTTGGTTCAAAATTAGGGTTTTGGGTCAAATTTAGGGTTTAGGGTCTAAATAAGGGTTTGAATTAGGGTTTTGGGTCAAAATTAGAGCTTTGGGTTAAAATAAGGGTTTTGGGTTAAAATTTGGGTTTTTGGTCCAAATTTGGGTTTTGGGTCAAAATTAGCATTTGGGGTTTGAATTAGGGTTTTGAGTTAAAAATAGGGTTTTGGGTCAAATTAGGGTTAGAATTAGGTTTTGGGTTAGAATTAGGGTTTTGGTCAAAATTAGGGCTTAGGGTTAGAATTTGGGTTTTGATTTAAAAATTGGGTTTTGGGTTAAAAATTAGGGTTTTGGGTCAAATTTAGGTTTAGGGTCAAAATTAAGGTTTGAAATAGGGTTGTGGGTCAAAATTAGAGCTTTGGGTTGAAATTAGGTTTGTGGTTCAAAATTAGTGTTTGGGGTATGCATTAGTGTTTTGAGTTAAAAATAGGGTTTTGGGTCAAAAATAGGGTTAGAATTAGGGTTTTGGTTTAGAATAGGGTTTTGGGTCAAAATTAGGGTTTGGTCAAATTAGGGTTTTGAGTTAGAATTTGGGTTTTAGTTAAAAATAGGGTTTTGGGTCAAAATTAGGTTTTGGGTTAAAATTTTTGGGTTAAAATTTGGGTTTTGGGTCAAAATTAGGTTTTGGTAAAATGAGAGTTTAGTGTTTAATTAGGTTTTGAGTTTAAAATAGGTTTTTGGGTCAAAATTAGGGTTTTTGGTTAAAATTAGGGTTTTGGGTTAAAATTTGGGTTTTTGGTCCAAATTAGGGTTTTGGGTCAAAATTAGCGTTTGAGGTTTGAATTAGGGTTTTGAGTTAAAAATAGGGTTTTGGGTCAAATTTAGGGTTTAGGGTCAAAATTAGGGTTTTGGGTCAAAATTAGGGTTTGAATTAGGGTTTTGGGTTAAAATTTGGGTTTCGGATCAAAATTAGCGTTTGGGTCAAAACTAGGGCAATTAGGGTTTGAGTTAAATTGGGTTTTGAGTTAAAAATGGTTTTGGTCAAAATTAGGGTTTTGGGTCAATTTGGGTTTTGGGTCAAAATTAGAGTTTGGGTTAAAATTTGGGGTTTCGGGTTAAAATTTGGGTTTTTGGTCCAAATTAGGGTTTGGGTCAAAATTAGCGTTTGGGGTTTGAATTAGGGTTTTGAGTTAAAAATAGGGTTTTGGGTCAAAAATAGGGTTAGAATTAGGTTTTGGGTTAGAATTAGGGTTTCGGGTCAAAATTAGGGCTTAGGGTTAGAATTAGGGTTTTTAGTTAAAAATGGGGTTTTGGTTCAAAATTAGGGTTTTGGGTCAAATTTAGGGTTTAGGGTCAAAATAAGGGCTTTGGGTTAAAATTAGGGTTTTGGGTTAAAATTTGGGTTTTTGGTCCAAATTTGGGTTTTGGGTCAAAATTAGCGTTTGGGGTTTGAATTAGGGTTTTGAGTTAAAAATAGGGTTTTGGGTCAAAAATAGGGTTAGAATTAGGTTTTGGGTTAGAATTAGGGTTTTGGGTCAAAATTAGGGCTTAGGGTTAGAATTTGGGTTTTGATTTAAAAATTGGGTTTTGGGTCAAAATTAGGGTTTTGGGTCATATTTAGGGTTTAGGGTCAAAATTAAGGTTTGAATTAGGGTTTTGGGTCAAAATTAGAGCTTTGGGTTGAAATTAGGGTTTTGGGTCAAAATTAGTGTTTGGGGTATGAATTAGGGTTTTGAGTTAAAAATAGGGTTTTGGGTCAAAAATAGCGTTAGAATTAGGGTTTTGGTTTAGAATTAGGGTTTCGGATCAAAATTAGGGTTTTGGGTCAAAATTAGGGTTTTGCGTTAGAATTTGGGTTTTAAGTTAAAAATAGGGTTTTGGGTCAAAATTAGGGTTTTGGGTCAAAATTAGAGCTTTGGGTTAAAATTTGGGTTTTGGGTCCAAATTAGGGTTTTGGGTGAAAATGAGAGTTTAGTGTTTTAATTAGGGTTTTGAGTTAAAAATAGGTTTTTGGGTCAAAATTAGGGTTTGAATTAGGGTTTTGGGTCAAAATTAGAGCTTTGGGTTAAAATTAGGGTTTTGGGTTAAAATTTGGGTTTTTGGTCAAAATTAGGGTTTTGGGTCAAAATTAGCGTTTGGGGTTTGAATTAGGGTTTTGAGTTAAAAATAGGGTTTTGGGTCAAATTTAGGGTTTAGGGTCAAAATTAGGGTTTTGGGTCAAAATTAGCGTTTGGGTTTTGGGTTAAAATTAGGGTTTCGGGTCAAAATTAGGGTTTTGGGTCAAAACTAGGGCTTAGGGTTAGAATTTGGGTTTTGAGTTAAAAATGGCTTTTGGGTCAAAATTAGGGTTTTGGGTCAAATTTAGGGTTTTGGGTCAAAAATAGGGCTTTGGGGTTAAAATTAGGGTTTTCGGTTAAAATTTGGGTTTTTGGTTCAAATTAGGGTTTTGGGTCAAAATTAGCGTTTGGGGTTTGAATTAGGGTTTATCGTTAAAAATAGGGTTTTGGGTCAAAAATAGGTTTAGAATTAGGTTTTGGGTTAGAATTAGGGTTTCGGGGTCAAAATTAGCGTTTTGGGTTAGAATTAGGTTTTTGAGTTAAAAATGGGGTTTTATTTCAAAATTAGGGTTTTGGGTCAAATTTAGGTTTAGATTCAAAATTAGGGTTTGAATTAGGTTTTGGGTCAAAATTAGAGCTTGGGTTAAAATTAGGGTTTTGGGTTAAAATTTGGGTTTTGGTCAAATTTGGGTTTTGGTCAAAATTAGGTTTGGGTTTGAATTAGGGTTTTGAGTTAAAAATAGGGTTTGGGTCAAAAATAGGGTTAGAATTAGGTTTTGGGTTAGAATTAGGGTTTGGTCAAAATTAGGGCTTAGGGTTAGAATTTGGGTTTTGATTTAAAAATTGGGTTTTGGGTCATATTTAGGGTTTAGGGTCAAAATTTCGGTTTTGAATTAGGGTTTTGGGTCAAAATTAGAGCTTTGGGTTGAAATTAGGGTTTTGGGTCAAAATTAGTGTTTGGGGTATGAATTAGGGTTTTGAGTTAAAAATAGGGTTTTGGGTCAAAAATAGCGTTAGAATTAGGGTTTTGGTTTAGAATTAGGGTTTCGGTTCAAAATTAGGGTTTTGGGTCAAAATTAGGGTTTAGCGATAGAATTTGGGTTTTAAGTTAAAAATAGGGTTTTGGGTCAAAATTAGGGTTTTGGGTAAAAATTAGAGCTTTGGGTTAAAATATGGGTTTTGGGTCAAAATTAGGGTTTTGTGTAAAAATTATAGTTTAGTTTTTAATTAGGGTTTTGAGTTAAAAATAGGTTTTTGGGTCAAAATTAGGGTTTGAATTAGGGTTTTAAGTCAAAATTAGAGCTTTGGGTTAAAATTAGGGTTTTGGGTTAAAATTTGGGTTTTTGGTCCAAATTAGGGTTTTGGGTCAAAATTAGCGTTTGGGGTTTGAATTAGGGTTTGAGTTAAAAATAGGGTTTTGAGTCAAATTTAGGGTTTAGGGTCAAAATTAGGGTTTGGGGTCTTTTTTTGGTATTTTTTGGTTTGGGGTTTGAATTAGGGTTTTGAGTTAAAAATAGGGTTTTGGGTCAAAACTAGGGCTTAGGGTTAGAATTTGGGTTTTGAGTTAAAAATGGCTTTTGGGTCAAAATTAGGATTTTGGGTCAAATTTAGGGTTTAGGGTTAAAATTAGGGTTTCGGGTTAAATTTGGGTCAAAATTAGAGTTGAATTAGGGTTTTGAGTTAAAAATAGGGTTTTGGGTCAAAAATAGGGTTAGAATTAGGTTTTGGGTTAGAATTAGGGTTTCGGGTCAAAATTAGGGCTTAGGGTTAGAATTTGGGTTTTGAGTTAAAAATGGGGTTTTATTTCAAAATTAGGGTTTTGGGTCAAATTTAGGGTTTAGGTTCAAAATAAGGGTTTGAATTAGGGTTTTGGGTCAAAATTAGAGCTTGGGTTAAAATAAGGGGATTGGGTTAAAATTTGGGTTTTTGGTCCAAATTTGGGTTTGGGTCAAAATTAGCGTTTGGGGTTTGAATTAGGGTTTTGAGTTAAAAATAGGGTTTTGGGTCAAAAATAGGGTTAGAATTAGGTTTTGGGTTAGAATTAGGGTTTCGGGTCAAAATTAGGGCTTAGGGTTAGAATTTGGGTTTTGATTTAAAATTGGTGTTTTCGGTCATAATTAGGGTTTTGGGTCTATTTTAGGGTTTAGGGTCAAAATTAAGGTTTGAATTAGGGTTTTGGGTCAAAATTAGAGCTTTGGGTTGAAATTAGGGTTTTTGGTCAAAATTAGTGTTTGGGGTATGAATTAGGGTTTTGAGTTAAAAATAGGGTTTTGGGTCAAAAATAGCGTTAGAATTAGGGTTTTGGTTTAGAATTAGGGTTTCGGATCAAAATTAGGGTTTTGGGTCAAAATTAGGGTTTGGCGTTAGAATTTGGGTTTTAAGTTAAAAATAGGGTTTTGGGTCAAAATTAGGGTTTTGGGTCAAAATTAGAGCTTTGGGTTAAAATTTGGGTTTTGGGTCCAAATTAGGGTTTTGGGTGAAAATGAGAGTTTAGTGTTTTAATTAGGGTTTTGAGTTAAAAATAGGTTTTTGGGTCAAAATTAGGGTTTGAATTAGGGTTTTGGGTCAAAATTAGAGCTTTGGGTTAAAATTAGGGTTTTGGGTTAAAATTTGGGTTTTTGGTCCAAATTAGGGTTTTGGGTCAAAATTAGCGTTTGGGGTTTGAATTAGGGTTTTGAGTTAAAAATAGGGTTTTGGGTCAAATTTAGGGTTTAGGGTCAAAATTAGGGTTTTGGGTCAAAATTAGCGTTTGGGTTTTGGGTTAAAATTAGGGTTTCGGGTCAAAATTAGGGTTTTGGGTCAAAACTAGGGCTTAGGGTTAGAATTTGGGTTTTGAGTTAAAAATGGCTTTTGGGTCAAAATTAGGGTTTTGGGTCAAATTTAGGGTTTAGGGTCAAAATTAGGGTTTTGGGTCAAAATTAGAGCTTTGGGGTTAAAATTAGGGTTTCGGGTTAAAATTTGGGTTTTTGGTCCAAATTAGGGTTTGGGTCAAAATTAGCGTTTGGGGTTTGAATTAGGGTTGAGTTAAAAATAGGGTTTTGGGTCAAAAATAGGGTTAGAATTAGGTTTTGGGTTAGAATTAGGGTTTCGGGTCAAAATTAGGGCTTAGGGTTAGAATTTGGGTTTTGAGTTAAAAATTTGGGTTTTGAGTTAAAATTTGGGTTCTTGGTCCAAATTTGGGTTTTGTGTCAAAATTAGCGTTTGGGGTTTGAATTAGGGTTTTGAGTTAAAAATAGGGGTTTGGGTCAAAAATAGGGTTAGAATTAGCGTTTTGGGTTAAAATTAGGGTTTCGGGTCAAAATTAGGGTTTCGGGTCAAAATTAGGGCTTAGGGTTAGAATTTTGGTTTTGAGTTAAAAATAGGGTTTTGGGTGAAAATTAGGGTTTAGGGTCAAAATTTGAGCTTTGGGTAAAAATTAGGGATTTGGGTTAAAATTTGGGTTTTGGGTCAAAATTAGGGTTTGAATTAGGGTTTTGGGTCAAAATTAGAGCTTTGGGGTTAGAATTTGGGGTTGGGGTTAAAATTAGGGTTTTTGGTTCAAATTAGGGTTTTGGGTCAAAATTAGCGTTTGGGGTTTGAATTACGGTTTTGAGTTAAAAATAGGATTTTGGGTCAAAAATAGGGTCTTGGGTCAAATTTAGGGTTTATGGTCAAAATTAGGGTTTTGGGTTAAAATTTGGGTTTTTGGTCCAAATTAGGGTTTTTGGTCCAAATTTAGGGTTTAGTGTCAAAATTAGGGTTTGATTTTGGGTTTTGTGTCAAAATTAGAGCTTTGGGTAAAAATTAGGGATTTGGGTTAAAATTTGGGTTTTGGGTCAAAATTAGGGATTTGGGTTAAAATTAGGGATTTGGGTTAAAATTAGGGTTTCGGGTCAAAATTAGGGCTTATGGTTAGAATTTGGGTTTTCAGTTAAAAATGGCTTTTGGGTCAAAATTAGGGTGTTGGGCCGATTTTAGGGTTTAGGGTCAAAATTAGGGTTTGAATTAGGGTTTTGGGTTAGAATTAGGTTTCGGGTCAAAATTATGGTTTTGGGTCAAAATTAGGGCTTAGGGTTTGAATTTGGGTTTTGAGTTGAAAATTGGGTTTAGGGTCAAAATTAGGGTTTTGGGGTCAAAATTAGAGCTTTGGGTTAAAATTAGGGTTTTTAGTTAAAATTTGGGTTTTTGGGCCAAATTAGGGTTTTGGGTCAAAATTTGCGTTTGGGGTTTGAATTAGGGTTTTGAGTTAAAAATAGGGTTAGAATTAGGGTTCTGGGTTAAAATTTGGGTTTCGGGTCAAAATTAGGGCTTAGGGTTAGATTTTGGGTTTTGAGTTAAAAATAGGGTTTTGGGTGAAAATTAGGGTTTAGGGTCAAATTTAGAGCTTTGGTTTAAAATTTGGGTTTTGGGTCAAAATTAGAGCTTTGGGTTAAAATTTGGGTTTTGGGTCAAAATTTGGGTTTTTGGTCCAAATTAGGGTTTTGGGTCAAAATTAGTGTTTGGGATTTGAATTAGGGTTTTGAGTTCAAAATAGGGTTTTGGGTCAAAAATAGGGTTAGAATTAGGGTTTTGGGTTAGAATTAGGGTTTCGGGTCAAAATTAGGGTTTTGGTTCAAAATTTGGGCTTAGGGTTAGAATTTGGGTTTTGAGTTAAAAAATGGGTTTTGGGTGAAAATTAGGGTCTTGGGTCAAATTTAGGGTTTATGGTAAAAATTAGGGTTTGAATTAGGGTTTTCGATCAAAATTAGAGCTTTGGGTGAAAATTAGGGTTTTGGGTTAAAATTTGGGTTTTTGGTCCAAATTAGGGTTTTTGGTCCAAATTTAGGGTTTAGTGTCAAAATTAGGGTTTGATTTAGGGTTTTGGGTCAAAATTAGAGCTTTGGGTTAAAATTAGGGATTTGGGTTAAAATTTGGGTTTTGGGTCAAAATTAGCGTTTGGGGTTTGAATTAGAGTTGAGTTAAAAATAGGGTTTTGGGTTAAAATTAGGGTTTCGGATCAAAATTAGGGTTTTGGGTCAAAACTAGGGTTTAGGGTTAGAATTTGGGTTTTGAGTTAAAAATGGCTTTTGGGTCAAAATTAGGGTTTTGGTCAAATTTAGGGTTTAGGGTCAAAATTAGGGTTTGAATTAGGGTTTTGGGTCAAAATTAGAGCTTTGGGGTTAAAATTAGAGCTTTGGGTTAAAATTAGGGATTTGGGTTAAAATTTGGGTTTTGGGTCAAATTAGCGTTTGTGGTTTGAATTAGAGTTTTGAGTTAAAAATAGGGTTTTGGGTTAAATAGGGTTGGAATTAGGGTTTTGGGTTAAAATTAGGGTTTCGGGTCAAAATTAGGGTTTTGGGTCAAAACTAGGGCTTAGGGTTAGAATTTGGGTTGAGTTAAAAATGGCTTTTGGGTCAAAATTAGGGTTTTGGTCAAATTTAGGGTTTAGGGTCAAAATTAGGGTTTGAATTAGGGTTTTGGGTCAAAATTAGAGCTTTGGGGTTAAAATTAGAGTTTTGGGTTAAAATTTGGGTTTTCAGTCCAAATTAGGGTTTTGGGTCAAAATTAGCGTTTGGGGTTTGAATTAGGGTTTGGAGTTAAAAATAGGGTTTTGGGTCAAAAATAGGGTTAGAATTAGGGTTTTGGTTTAAAATTAGGGTTTCGGATCAAAATTAGGGTTTTGGGTCAAAATTAGGGCTTAACGTTAGAATTTGGGTTTTAAGTTAAAAATAGGTTTTGTGTCAAAATTAGGGTTTTGGGTCCAAATTAGGGTTTTGGGTCAAAATTAGCGTTTATGGTTTTAATTAGGGTTTTGAGTTAAAAATAGGGTTTTTGGTCAAAATTAGGGTTTTTGGTCAAAATTAGGGTTTGAATTAGGGTTTTGGGTCAAAATTAGAGCTTTGGGTTAAAATTAGGGTTTTGGGTTAAAATTAGGGTTTGTGGTCCAAATTATGGTTTGGGTCAAAATTAGCATTTGGGGTTTGAATTAGGGTTTTGAGTTAAAAATAGGGTTTCGGGTCAAAAATAGGGTTATAATTAGGGTTTTGGGTTAGAATTAGGGTTTCGGGTCAAAATTAGGGTTTTGGGTCAAGGGTTAGAATTTGGGTTTTGAGTTAAAAAATGGGTTTTGGTTCAAAAATAGGGTCTTGGGTCAAATTTAGGGTTCATGGTCAAAATTAGGGTTTGAATTAGGGTTTTCGGTCAAAATTAGAGCTTTGGGTTAAAATTAGGGTTTTGGGTTAAAATTTGGGTTTTTGGTACAAATTAGGGTTTTGGGTTAAAATTTGGGTTTTGGGTCCAAATTAGGGTTTTTGGTCCAAAGTTAGGGTTTAGTGTCAAAATTAGGGTTTGATTTGGGGTTTTGGGTCAAAATTAGAGCTTTTGGTTAAAATTAGGGATTTGGGTTAAAATTTGGGTTTTGGGTCAAAATTAGCATTGGGGTTTGAATTAGAGTTTTGAGTAAAATTAGGGTTTCGGGTCAAAATTAGGGTTTCGGGTCAAAATTAGCATTTGGGGTTTGAATTAGGGTTTTGAGTTAAAAATATGGTTAGAAATAGGGTTTTGGGTTAGAATTAGGGTTTCGGGTCAAAATTAGGGTTTTGGGTCAAAATTAGGGCTTAGGGTTAGAATTTGGGTTTTGAGTTGAATATTGGGTTTTCGGTCAAAATTAGGGTTTTGGGTCAAAATTAGGGTTTAAATTAGGGTTTTGGGTCAAAATTAGAGCTTTGGGTTAAAATTAGGGTTTTCGGTTAAAATTTGGGTTTTTGGTCCAAATTAGGGTTTTGGGTCAAAATTAGTGTTTGGGGTTTGAATTAGGGTTTTGAGTTAAAAATAGGGTTAGAATTAGGGTTTTGGGTTAAAATTTGGGTCAAAATTAGGGTTTGAATTAGGGTTTTCGGTCAAAATTAGAGCTTTGGGTGAAAATTAGGGTTTTGGGTTAAAATTAGGGTTTTTGGTTCAAATTTAGGGTTTAGTGTCAAAATTAGGGTTTGATTTAGGGTTTTGGGTCAAAATTAGAGCTTTGGGTTGAAATTAGGGATTTGGGTTAAAATTAGGGTTTTGGGTCAAAATTAGCGTTTGGGGTTTGAATTAGAGTTTTGAGTTAAAAATAGGGTTTTGGGTCATAAATTGGGTTAGAATTTGGGTTTTGAGTTAAAAATGGGGTTTTCGGTCAAAATTAGGGTTTTGGGTCAAATTTAGGGTTTAGGGTCAAAATTAGGGTTTAAATTAGGGTTTTGGGTCAAAATTAGAGCTTTGGGGTTAAAATTTGGGTTTTGGGTTAAAATTTGGGGTTTTGGTCCAAATTAGGGTTTTGGGTCAAAATTAGCGTTTGGGGTTTGAATTAGGGTTTTGAGTTAAAAATAGGGTTTTGGGTCAAAAATAGGGTTAGAATTAGGGTTTTGGTTTAAAATTAGGGTTTCGGATCAAAATTAGGGTTTTGGGTCAAAATTAGGGCTTAGCGTTAGAATTTGGGTTTTAAGTTAAAAATAGGTTTTGGGTCAAAATTAGGGTTTTGGGGTAAAATTAGGGCTTTGTGTTAAAATTTGGGTTTTGGGTTAAAATTTGGGTTTTGGGTCGAAATTAGGGTTTTGGGTCAAAATTAGCGTTTATGGTTTTAATTAGGGTTTTGAGTTAAAAATAGGGTTTTGGGTTAAAATTAGGGTATAGAGTTAAAAATAGGGTTTCGGGTCAAAAATAGGGTCTTGGGTAAAATTTAGAGTTATGGTCAAAATTAGGGTTTGAATTAGGGTTTTCGGTCAAAATTAGAGCTTTGGGTTAAAATTTGGGTTTTTGGTACAAATTAGGGTTTTGGGTTAAAATTTGGGTTTTGGGTCCAAATTTGGGTTTTTGGTCCAAAGTTAGGGTTTAGTGTCAAAATTAGGGTTTGATTTGGGGTTTTGGGTCAAAATTAGAGCTTTTGGTTAAAATTAGGGATTTGGGTTAAAATTTGGGTTTTGGGTCAAAATTAGCATTGGGGTTTGAATTAGAGTTTTGAGTGAAAATTAGGGTTTCGGGTCAAAATTAGGGTTTCGGGTCAAAATTATCATTTGGGGTTTGAATTAGGGTTTTGAGTTAAAAATATGGTTAGAAATAGGGTTTTGGGTTAGAATTAGGGTTTCGGGTCAAAATTATGGTTTTGGGTCAAAATTAGGGCTTAGGGTTTGAATTTGGGTTTTGAGTTGAATATTGGGTTTTGGGTCAAAATTAGGGTTTAGGGTCAACATTAAGGTTTAAATTAGGGTTTTGGGGTCAAAATTAGAGCTTTGGGTTAAAATTAGGGTTTTCGGTTAAAATTTGGGTTTTTGGTCCAAATTAGGCTTTTGGGTCAAAATTAGTGTTTGGGGTTTGAATTAGGGTTTTGAGTTAAAAATAGGGTTCGAATTAGGGTTTTGGGTTAAAATTTGGGTTTCGGGGTCAAATTTGGGTGAAAATTAGGGTTTGAATTAGGGTTTTCGGTCAAAATTAGAGCTTTGGGTGAAAATTAGGGCTTTGGGTGAAAATTAGGGTTTTTGGTTCAAATTTAGGGTTTAGTATCAAAATTAGGGTTTGATTTAGGGTTTTGGGTCAAAATTAGAGCATTGGGTTAAAATTAGGGATTTGGGTTAAAATTTGGGTTTTGGGTCAAAATTAGCGTTTGGGGTTTGAATTAGAGTTTTGAGTTAAAAATAGGGTTTTGGGTCATAAATAGGGTTAGAATAGGGTTTCGGGTCAAAATTAGGGTTTTGGGTCAAAATTAGGGTTTTGGGTCAAAATTAGGGTTTTGGTCAAATTTAGGGTTTAGGGTCAAAATTAGGGTTTGAATTAGGGGTTTGGGTCAAAATTAGAGCTTTGGGGTTAAAATTAGGGTTTTGGGTTAAAATTTGGGTTTTTGGTCCAAATTAGGGTTTTGGGTCAAAATTAGCGTTTGGGGTTTGAATTAGGGTTTTGAGTTAAAAATAGGGTTTTGGGTCAAAAATAGGGTTAGAATTAGGGTTTTGGTTTAAAATTAGGGTTTCGGATCAAAATTAGGGTTTTGGGTCAAAATTAGGGCTTAGCGTTAGAATTTGGGTTTTAAGTTAAAAATAGGTTTTGGGTCAAAATTAGGGTTTTGGGGTAAAATTAGGGCTTTGTGTTAAAATTTGGGTTTTGGGTTAAAATTTGGGTTTTGGGTCGAAATTAGGGTTTTGGGTCAAAATTAGCGTTTATGGTTTTAATTAGGGTTTTGAGTTAAAAATAGGGTTTTGGGTTAAAATTAGGGTATAGAGTTAAAAATAGGGTTTCGGGTCAAAAATAGGGTCTTGGGTAAAATTTAGAGTTATGGTCAAAATTAGGGTTTGAATTAGGGTTTTCGGTCAAAATTAGAGCTTTGGGTTAAAATTAGGGTTTTGGGTTAAAATTTGGGTTTTTGGTCCAAATTAGGGTTTTGGGTTAAAATTTGGGTTTTTGGTCAAAATTAGGGTTTTTGGTCCAAATTTAGGGTTTAGTGTCAAAATTAGGGTTTGATTTGGGGTTTTGGGTCAAAATTAGAGCTTTTGGTTAAAATTAGGGATTTGGGTTAAAATTTGGGTTTTGGGTCAAAATTAGCATTGGGGTTTGAATTAGAGTTTTGAGTGAAAATTAGGGTTTCGGGTCAAAATTAGGGTTTCGGGTCAAAATTAGCATTTGGGGTTTGAATTAGGGTTTTGAGTTAAAAATATGGTTAGAAATAGGGTTTTGGGTTAGAATTAGGGTTTCGGGTCAAAATTATGGTTTTGGGTCAAAATTAGGGCTTAGGGTTTGAATTTGGGTTTTGAGTTGAATATTGGGTTTTGGGTCAAAATTAGGGTTTAGGGTCAACATTAAGGTTTAAATTAGGGTTTTGGGGTCAAAATTAGAGCTTTGGGTTAAAATTAGGGTTTTCGGTTAAAATTTGGGTTTTTGGTCCAAATTAGGCTTTTGGGTCAAAATTAGTGTTTGGGGTTTGAATTAGGGTTTTGAGTTAAAAATAGGGTTCGAATTAGGGTTTTGGGTTAAAATTTGGGTGAAAATTAGGGTTTGAATTAGGGTTTTCGGTCAAAATTAGAGCTTTGGGTGAAAATTAGGGCTTTGGGTGAAAATTAGGGTTTTTGGTTCAAATTTAGGGTTTAGTATCAAAATTAGGGTTTGATTTAGGGTTTTGGGTCAAAATTAGAGCATTGGGTTAAAATTAGGGATTTGGGTTAAAATTTGGGTTTTGGGTCAAAATTAGCGTTTGGGGTTTGAATTAGAGTTTTGAGTTAAAAATAGGGTTTTGGGTCATAAATAGGGTTAGAATTTGGGTTTTGGGTTAAAATTAGGGTTTCGGGTCAAAATTAGGGTTTTGGGTCAAAATTAGGGTTTTGGTCAAATTTAGGGTTTAGGGTCAAAATTAGGGTTTGAATTAGGGTTTTGGGTCAAAATTAGAGCTTTGGGGTTAAAATTAGGGTTTTGGGTTAAAATTTGGGTTTTTGGTCCAAATTAGGGTTTTGGGTCAAAATTAGCGTTTGGGGTTTGAATTAGGGTTTTGAGTTAAAAATAGGGTTTTGGGTCAAAAATAGGGTTAGAATTAGGGTTTTGGGTTAAAATTAGGGTTTCGGATCAAAATTAGGGTTTTGGGTCAAAATTAGGTCTTAGGGTTTGAATTAGGGTTTTAAGTTAAAAATAGGTTTTGGGTCAAAATTAGGGTTTTGGGGTAAAATTAGGGCTTTGTGTTAAAATTTGGGTTTTGGGTTAAAATTTGGGTTTTGGGTCGAAATTAGGGTTTTGGGTCAAAATTAGCGTTTATGGTTTTAATTAGGGTTTTGAGTTAAAAATAGGGTTTTGGGTTAAAATTAGGGTATAGAGTTAAAAATAGGGTTTCGGGTCAAAAATAGGGTCTTGGGTAAAATTTAGAGTTATGGTCAAAATTAGGGTTTGAATTAGGGTTTTCGGTCAAAATTAGAGCTTTGGGTTAAAATTAGGGTTTTGGGTTAAAATTTGGGTTTTTGGTCCAAATTAGGGTTTTGGGTTAAAATTTGGGTTTTTGGTCCAAATTAGGGTTTTTGGTCCAAATTTAGGGTTTAGTGTCAAAATTAGGGTTTGATTTAGGGTTTTGGGTGAAAATTAGAGCTTTGGGTTAAAATTAGGGATTTGGGTTAAAATTTGGGTTTTGAGATAAAAATTGGGTTATGGGCCAAAATTAGGGCTTAGGGTTAGAATTTGGGTTTTGGGTTAAAAATTGGGTTTTGGGTCAAAATTAGGGTTTAGGGTCAAAATTAGGGTTTTGGGGTCAAAATTAGTGCTTTGGGTTAAAATTAGTGTTTTCGGTTACAATTAGGGTTTTTGGTCCAAATTAGGCTTTTGGGTCAAAATTAGCGTTTGGGGTTTGAATTAGGGTATTGAGTTAAAAATAGGGTTCGAATTAGGTTTTTGGTTTAAAATTTGGGTTTCGGGTCAAAATTAGGGTTTTGTGTCAAAATTAGGACTTAGGGTTAGATTTTGGGTTTTGAGTTAAAAATAGGGTTTTTTGGGTGAAAATTTGGGTTTATGGTCAAAATTAGGGTTTTGGGTCAAAATTAGAGCTTTGGGTTAAATTTTGGGTTTTGAGTTAAAAAATGGGTTTTGGGTCAAAATTAGGGTTTATGGTGAAAATTAGGGTTTGAATTAGGATTTTCGGTCAAAATTTGGGCTTTGGGATAAAAGTAGGGTTGGGTTAAAATTTGGGTTTTTGGTCCAAATTTAGGGTTTAGTGTCAAAATTAGGGTTGGATTTAGGGTTTTGGGTCAAAATTAGAGCTTTGGGTTAAAATTAGGGTTTTGGGTTAAAATTAGGGTTTCGGGTCAAAATTAGTGTTTTGGGTCAAATTTAGGGTTTAGGGTCAAATTTAGGGTTTGAATTAGGGTTTTGGGTCAAAATTAGAGCTTTGGGGTTAAAATTAGGGTTTTGGGTTAAAATTTGGGTTTTTGGTCCAAATTAGGGTTTTGGGTCAAAATTAGCGTTTGGGGTTTGAATTAGGGTTTTGAGTTAAAAATAGGGTTTTGGGTCAAAAATAGGGTTAGAATTAGGGTTTTGGTTTAAACTTAGGGTTTCAGATCAAAATTAGGGATTTGGGTCAAAATTAGGGATTTGGGTCAAAATTAGCGTTTGGGGTTTGAATTAGGGTTTTGAGTTAAAAATAGGGTTTTGGGTCAACAATAGGGTCTTGGGTCAAATTTAGGGTTTATGGTCAAAATTAGGTTTGAATTAGGGTTTTCGGTCAAAATTAGAGCTTTGGGTTAAAATTAACGTTTTGGGTTAAAATTTGGGTTTTTGGTCCAAATTATGGTTTTGGGTTAAAATATAGGTTTTTGGTCCAAATTAGGGTTTTTGGTCCAAATTTAGGGTTTAGTGTCATAATTAGGGTTTGATTTAGGGTTTTGGGTCAAAATTAGCGTTTGGGGTTTGAATTAGAGTTTTGAGTTAAAAATAGGGTTTTGGGTCATAAATATGGTTAGAATTAGGGTTTTGGGTTAAAATTTGGGTTTCGGGTCAAAATTAGGGTTTGGGGTCAAAACTAGGGCTTAGGGTTAGAATTTGGGTTTTGAGTTAAAAATGGCTTTTGGGTCAAAATTAGGGTTTGAATTAGGGTTTTGGGTCAAAATTAGAGTTTTGGGGTTAAAATTAGGGTTTTGGGTTAAAATGTGGGTTTTTGGTCCTAATTAGGGTTTTGGGTCAAAATTAGCGTTTGGGGTTTGAATTAGGGTTTTGAGTTTAAAATAGGGTTTTGGGTCAAAAATAGGGTTAGAATTAGGGTTTTGGGCCAAAATTAGGGTTTTGGGTCAAAATTAGGGCTTAGGGTTAGAATTTGGGTTTTGAGATAAAAATAGGGTTTGGGGTGAAAATTAGGGTTTTGGGTCAAAATTTGAGCTTTGGGTTAAAATTTGGGTTTTTGGTGAAAATTTGTGTTTCGTGTCAAAATTAGGGTTTTGGGTCAAAATTTGCGTTTGGGTATTGAATTATGGTTTTGAGTTAAAAATAGG
>JAUPTC010000018.1:200216-231989 GCA_030762895.1 Sophora flavescens
AACCATAAATTTGACCCAAGACCCTAATTTTGACCCAAAACCCATTTTTTAACTCAAATCCCAAATTCTAACCCTAAGCCCTAATTTTGACCCAAAACCCTAATTTTGATCCGAAACCCTAATTCTAACCCTATTTTTGACCCAAAACCCTATTTTTAACTCAACCATAATTCAAACCCCAAACTCAAATTTTGACCCAAAACCCTAATTTTGACCCAAAACCCTAATTCTAACCCTATTTTTGACCCAAAACCCTATTTTTAACTCAAAACCCTAATTCAAACCCCAAACTCTAATTTTGACCCAAAACCCTAATTTGGACCAAAAACCCAAATTTTAACCCAAAACCCAAATTTTGACCCAAAATCCTAATTTTGACCCTAAACCCTAATTTTCACCCTAAACCCTAATCCTAAATTTTGACCTAAAACCCTAATTTTGACACGAAACCCTATTTTTGACCCAAAACCCTAATTTTGACCCAAAGCCTAATTCTAACCCAAAACCCTAATTCTAAAACCCTAATTTTGACCCAAAACCCTAATTTTGACCCGAAACCCTAATTTTGACCCAAAACCCTAATTTTCACCCTAAACCCTAATTTTACCTAATTTTACCAAACCCTATTTTAAACCCAAACCCTAACTCAAAACCCTAATTTTAACCCAAAGCTCTAATTTTGACCTAAAACCCTAATTTTGACCCGAAACCCTAATTTTGACCCAAAACCCTAATTTGGACAAAAAACCCAAAACCCTAATTTTAACCCAAAGCTCTAATTTTGACCCAAAACCCTAATTCAAACCCTAATTTTGACCTTAAACCCTAAATTTAACTCAAAACCCTAATTTAAAACCTAACCCCAAATTTAACTCAAAACCCAAATTCTAACCCTAAGCCCTAATTTTGACCCAAAACCCTAATTTTGACCCGAAACCCTAATTCTAACCCTATTTATGACCCAAAACCCTATTTTTAACTCAAAACCCTAATTCAAACCCAAAACGCTAATTTTGACCCAAAACCCTAATTTGGACCAAAAACCCAAATTTTAACCCAAAACCCTAATTTTAACCCAAAGCTCTAATTTTGACCCAAAACCCTAATTCAAACCCTATTTTTGACCATAAACCATAAATTTGACCCAAGACCCTAATTTTGACCCAAAACCCATTTTTTAACTCAAAACCCAAATTCTAACCCTAAGCCCTAATTTTGACCCAAAACCCTAATTTTGATCCAAAACCCTAATTCTAACCCTATTTTTGACCCAAAACCCTATTTTTAACTCAACCATAATTCAAACCCCAAACTCAAATTTTGACCCAAAACCCTAATTTTGACCCAAAACCCTAATTCTAACCCTATTTTTGACCCAAAACCCTATTTTTAACTCAAAACCCTAATTCAAACCCCAAACGCTAATTTTGACCCCAAAGCCTAATTTGGACAAAAAACCCAAAACCCTAATTTTAACCCAAAGCTCTAATTTTGACCCAAAACCCTAATTCAAACCCTAATTTTGACCTTAAACCCTAAAATTGACCCAAAACCCTAATTTTGACCGAAACCCCATTTTTAACTCAAAACCCAAATTCTAACCATAAACCATAATTTTGACCCAAAACCCTAATTTTGACCCGAAACCCTAATTCTAACCCTATTTATGACCCAAAACCCTATTTTTAACTCAAAACCCTAATTCAAACCCCAAACGCTAATTTTGACCCAAAACCCTAATTTGGACCAAAAACCCAAATTTTAACCCAAAACCCTAATTTGGACCAAAAACCCAAATTTTAACCCAAAACCCAAATTTTGACCATAAGCCCTAAATTTGACCCAAAACCCTAATTTTGACCCGAAACCCTAATTCTAACCCAAAACCCTATTTCTAACCCTATTTTTAACTCAAAACCCTAATTCAAACCCCAAACCCTAATTTTGACCCGAAACCCAAAATTTGACCCGAAACCCTAATTATAACCCAAAACCCTAATTCTAACCCAAATTTTTACCCAAAACCCTATTTTTAAATAAAAACCCTAATTTGGACACCCAAATTCAATTTGACCCAAAACCCAAATTTTAACACAAAGCTCTAATTTTGACGCAAAACCCTAATTTTGACCCTAAACCCTAATTTTCACCCTAAACCCTATTTTTAACTCAAACCCCAAATTCTAACCCAAAGCCCTAATTTTGACCCAAAACCCTAATTTTGACCCGAAACCCTAATTTTAACCCAAAACGCTAATTCTAACCCTATTTTTAACTCAAAACCCTAATTTGGACCAAAAACCCAAACTTTAACCAAAAACCCAAATTTTAACCCAAAACCCTATTTTTAACTCAAAACCCAAATTCTAACCCTTAGCCCTAATTTTCACCCAAAACCCTATTTTTAACACAAAACCCAAATTCTAACCCTTAGCCCTAATTTTGACCCAAAACCCTAATTTTGACCCGAAACCCTAATTCTAACCCAAAACCCTATTTCTAACCATATTTTTAACTCAAAACCCTAATTCAAACCCCAAATGCTAATTTTGACCCAAAACCCTAATTTTCACCATAAACCCTATTTTTAACTCGAAACCCAAATTCTAACCCGAAGCCTAAATTTTGACCCAATACCCTAATTTTGACCCGAAACCCTATTTTTGACCCAAAACCCTATTTTAAACTCACAACCCTAATTCAAACCCCAAACGCTAATTTTGACCGAAAACCCTAATTTGGACCAAAAACCCAAATTTTAACCCAAAACCCAAATTTTAACCCAAAGCTCTAATTTTGACCCAAAACCCTAATTTAAACCCTAATTTTGACCCTATACCCTAAATTTGATCCAAAACCCTAATTTTGACCCGAAACCCTAATTCTAACCCGAAACCCTAATTCTAACCCAAAACCCTATTTCTAACCCTAATTCTAACCCAAAACCCTATTTTTAACTCAACCATAATTCAAACCCCAAACTCAAATTTTGACCCAAAACCCTAATTTTGACCCAAAACCCTAATTCTAACCCTATTTTTGACCCAAAACCCTATTTTTAACTCAAAACCCTAATTCAAACCCCAAACTCTAATTTTAACCCAAAACCCTAATTTGGACCAAAAACCCAAATTTTAAACCTAAACCCTAATTTTGACCCGAAACCCTAATTTTGACCCAAAACCCAATTTTTAACTCAAAACCCAAATTCTAACCCTAAGCCATAATTTTGACCCAAAACCCTAATTTTGACCCGAAACCCTAATTTTGACCCAAAACCCAATTTTTAACTCCACCCAAATTCTAACCCTAAGCCCTAATTTTGACCCAAAACCCTAATTTTGACCCGAAACCCTAATTTTGACCCAAAACCCTAATTCAAACCCCAAACGCTAATTTTGTCCCGAAACCCTAATTTTGACCCGAAACCCTAATTTTGACTCAAAACCCAATTTTTAACTCAAAATCCGAATTCTAACCCTAAGCCCTAATTTTGACCCAAAACCCTAATTTTGACCCGAAACCCTAATTCTAACCCAAAACCCTAATTCTAACCCTATTTTTGACCCAAAACCCTATTTTTAACTCAAAACCCTAATTCAAACCCCAAACACTAATTTTGACCCAAAACCCTAATTTGGACCAAAAGCCCAAATTTTAACCCAAAACCCTAATTTTGACCGAAAACCCTAATTCTAACCCTATTTTTGACCCAAAACCCTATTTTTAACTCAAAACCCTAATTCAAACCCCAAACACTAATTTTGACCCAAAACCCTAATTTGGACCAAAAGCCCAAATTCTAACCCTAAGCCCTAATTTTGACCCAAAACCCTAATTTTGACCCGAAACCCTAATTTTAACCCAAAACGCTAATTCTAACCCTATTTTTAACTCAAAACCCTAATTCTAACCCCAAACACTAATTTTGACCCAAAACCCTAATTTTGACCCGAAACCCTAATTCTAACCCTATTTTTGACCCAAAACCCTATTTTTAACTCAAAACCCTAATTCAAACCCAAAACCCTAATTTGGACCAAAAACCCATATTTTAACCCAAAGCTCTAATTTTGACCCAAAACCCTAATTCAAACCCTATTTTTGACCATAAACCATAAATTTGACCCAAGACCCTAATTTTGACCCAAAACCCATTTTTTAACTCAAATCCCAAATTCTAACCCTAAGCCCTAATTTTGACCCAAAACCCTAATTTTGATCCGAAACCCTAATTCTAACCCTATTTTTGACCCAAAACCCTATTTTTAACTCAAAACCCTAATTCAAACCCCAAACGCTAATTTTGACCCAAAACCCTAATTTTGACCCAAAACCCTAATTTTAACCCAAATCTCTAATTTTGACCCAAAACCCTAATTCAAACCCTAATTTTGACCCTAAACCCTAATTTTCACCCTAAACCCTAATTCAAACCCTAAGCCCTAATTTTGACCCAAAACCCTAATTTTGACCCGAAACCCTAATTTTGACCCAAAACCCTAATTTTGACCCTAACCTAATTTTGACCAAAGCCCTAATTTTGACCCAAAACCCTAATTTTGACCCGAAACCCTAATTCTAACCCAAAACCCTAATTTTGACCAAAAACCCTAATTTTAATCCAAAGCTCTAATTTTGACCCAAAGCCCTAATTTTAACCCAAAACCCTAATTTTAACCCAAAACTCTGATTTTGACCCAAAACCCTAACCCTAACTACCCAAAACCTATTTTTAACTCAAAACCCTAATTTTTACCCAAACCTAATTCTAACCCAAAACCCTAATTTTGAACCCAAAAACCCAAAACCCAAAACCCAAAACCCTAATTTTGACCCAAACCCTAATTTTAACCCAAAACCCTAATTTTAACCAAAACCCTAATTTTGACCCAAAACTCTAATTTTGACCCAAAACCCTAATTTGGACCAAAAACCCAAATTTTAACAAAAAACCCAAATTTTAACCCAAAACCCTAACTTTGACCCAAAACCTTAATTTTCACCCAAAACCCTATTTTTAACTCGAAACCCTAATAGTGACCCGAAACCCTATTTTTGACCCAAAACCCTATTTTTAACTCAAAACCCTAATTCAAACCCCAAACGCTAATTTTGACCCAAAACCCTAATTTGGACCAAATTATAACCCAAAACCCAAAACCCTAATTTTAACCCAAAGCTCTAATTTTGACCCAAAACCCTAATTCAAACCCTAATTTTGACCCTAAACCCTAAAATTGACCCAAAACCCTAATTTTGACCGAAAAAACCCATTTTTAACTCAAAACCCAAATTCTAACCCTAAGCCCTAATTTTGACCCAAAACCCTAATTTTGACCCGAAACCCTAATTCTAACCCTATTTTTGACCCAAAACCCTATTTTTAACTCAAAACCCTAATTCAAACCCCAAACGCTAATTTTGACCCAAAACCCTAATTTGGACCAAAAACCCAAATTTTAACCCAAAACCCTAATTTTAACCCAAAACCCTAATTTTGACCCAAAACCCTAATTTTGACCCAAAACCCTAATTTTGACCCGAAACCCTAAACCCAAACCCTAATTTTCACCCACAACCCTATTTTTAACTCAAAACCCAAATTCTAACCCTATGCTCTAATTTTGACCCGAAACCCCAATTTTGACCCAAAACCCTAATTTTCACCCTAAACCCTATTTTTAACTCAAAACCCTAATGCAAACCCCAAACGCTAATTTTGACCCAAAACCCTAATTTTAACCCAAAACCCTAATTCTAACCCTATTTATGACCCAAAACCCTATTTTTAACTCAAAACCCTAATTCAAACCCCAAACGCTAATTTTGACCCAAAACCCTAATTTGGACCCAAAACCCTAATTTTAACCCAAAACCCTAATTTTGACCGAAAACCCTAATTCAAACCCTAATTTTGACCATAAACCCTAAATTTGACCCAAGACCCTAATTTTGACCCAAAACCCATATTTTAACTCAAAACCCAAATTCTAACCCTAAGGCCAAATTTTGACCCAAAACCCTAATTTTGACCCGAAACCCTAATTCTAACCCTGTTTATGACCCAAAACCCTATTTTTAACTCAAAACCCTAATTCAAACCCCAAACTCTAATTTTGACCTAAAACCCTAATTTGGACCAAAACCCTAATTTTGACCAGAAACACTAATTTTAACCCAAAACCCTAATTCTAACCCTATTTTTAACTCAACACCCTAATTTACCCAAAACCTATTTAACCCAAAACCCTAATTTTGACCCGAAACCCAAATTCTAACCCTAAGCCTTAATTTTGACCCAAAACCCTAATTTTGATCCGAAACCCTAATTTTAACCCAAAACCCTAATATTGACCCTAAACCCTAATTTTGACCCTAAACCCTAATTTTTGACCCAAAACCCTATTTTTAACTCAAAACTCTAATTCAAACCCTAAACGTTAATTTTGACCCAAAACCCTAATTTGGACCAAAATCCCAAATTTTAACCCAAAACCCTAATTTAATAAACCCCTATTTTAACCCAAAACCCTAATTTTTAAAACCTAATTTTGACCCAAAACCAAATTTAACCCAAACCCTAACTAATTTTAACCCAAAACCCTAATTTTAACCCAAAACCCTAATTTTAACCCAAAACCCTAATTTTGACCCAAAACCCTAATTTTGACCCAAAACCCTATTTTTAACTCAAAACCCTAATTCAAACCCCAAACTCTAATTTTGAACCAAAACCCTAATTTGGACCAAAAACCCAAATTTTAATCGAAAACCCGAATTTTAACCCAAAGCTCTAATTCAAACCCCCTATTTTGACCAAAAACCCTAAATTTGACCCAAAACCCTAATTTTGACCCAAACCCCATTTTTAACTCAAAACCCAAATTCTAACCAAAACCCTAATTTTACCCTAATTTCAAACCCTAATTTTGACCCAAAACCCTAATTCTAACCTATTTTGACCCAAAACCCAATTTTTAACTCAAAACCATAATTCAAACCCCAAACGCTAATTTTGACCCAAAACCCTAATTTTGACCCAAAACCCTAATTCTAACCCAAAACCCTAATTCTAACCCTATTTTGACCCAAAACCCTAATTTTGACCCGAAACCCTAATTCTAACCCAAAACCCCAATTCTAACCCAAAACCCTAATTTTGACCCAAAACCCTAATTTTGACCAAAACCCAAAAACCCTATAACTCAAACCCAAATTCTAACCCAAAACCCTAATTTTGACCCAAAACCCTAATTTGACTCAAAACCCTAATTTTGACCAAAACCCAAATTTTAACCCAAAACCCAAATTTTGACCGAAAACCCTAATTCAAACCCCAAATTCTAACCCTAAGCCCGAATTTTGACCCAAAACCCTAATTTTGAACCGAAACCCTAATTTTAACCCAAAACCCTAATTTTGACCCAAAACCCTATTTTTGACCCAAAACCCTATTTTTAACTCAAAACCCTAATTCAAACCCCAAACGCTAATTTTGACCCAAAACCCTAATTTGGACCAAAAACCCATTTGGACCAAAAACCCAAATTTTAACCCAAAACCCTAATTCAAACCCTAATTTTGACCCTAAACACTAAAATTGACCGAAAACCATAATTTTGACCGAAAACCCCATTTTTAACTCAAAACCCAAATTCTAACCCTAAGACCTAATTTTGACCCAAAACCCTAATTTTGACTCAAAACCCTAATTCTAACCCAAAACCTAATTTTGACCAAAACCCTAATTTTTAACCAAAACCCTAATTTTAACCCAAAACCCTAATTTTGACCAAAACCCTAATTTGAACAAAACCCTAATTTTGACCCAAAACCTAATTTTGACCCATAACCCTAATTCTAACCCAAAACCCTAATTTTGACCCAAAACCCGAATTTTGACCCAAAATCCTAATTTGACCCAAAACCCTAATTTAACCCAAAACCCTAATTTTAACCCAAAACCCTAATTTTAACCCAAACCCTAATTTTGACCAAAAACCCTAATTTTACCCAAACCCAAATTTTAACTCAAAACCCAAATTCTAACCCCAAACCCTAATTTTGACCCTAAACCCTAAATTTGACCCAAAACCCCATTTTTAACTCAAAACCCAAATTCTAACCCAAAACCCTAATTTTGACCCAAAACCCTAATTTTGACCCAAACCTAATTTTAACCCAAAACCCTAAAACCCAATTTTAACCCAAACCCTAATTTTAACCCAAACCCTAATTTTGACCCAAAACCCTAATTTTGACCTAAAACCCTAATTTTTAACCAAAACCCTAATTCTAACCCAAACCCTAATTTTGACCCAAAACCCTAATTTTGACCCAAAACCCAAAAAACCCTAATTTTAACCCAAAACCCTAATTTTAACCCAAAACCCTAATTTTAACCCAAAACCCTAATTTTAACCCAAAACCCTAATTTTGACCCAAAACCCTAATTTTGACCAAAACCCTAATTTTAACCCAAACCCTAATTCAACCCCAATTTTGACCAAAACCCTAATTTGACCCAAAACCCTAATTTTAACCCAAACCTATTTTTACCCAAAACCCTATTTTAAACTCAAAACCCTAATTCTAACCCAAAACCCTAATTTTGACCCAAAACCCTAATTTTGACCAGAAACCCTAATTTTGACCCAAAACCCTAATTTTAACTCAAAACCCAAATTTAACCCTAAACCCTAATTTTGACCCAAAACCCTAATTTTGACCCAAAACCATAATTTTAACCCAAAACCCTATATTTAACCCAAAACCCTAATTCTAACCCAAACCCTAATTTTGACCCAAAACCCTAATTTTAACCAAAACCCTAATTTTAACCCAAAACCCTAATTTTGACCCAAAACCCTAATTTTTAACTCAAAACCCTAATTTTAACCCAAACCCTAATTTTTAACCAAAACCCTAATTTTTACCCAAAACCCTAATTTTAACCCAAAACCCTAATTTTTAACCAAAACCTAAATTCTAACCCAAACCCTAATTTTGACACGAAACCCTAATTTTGACCCAAAACCCAAATTCTAACCCAAAACCCTAATTATAACCCAAAACCCAATTTTTAACCCAACCCTAATTTTGACCCAAAACCCTAATTTTGACCCAAACCCTATTTTTCACCCAAAACCTTTTTTTTACTCAAAAACCTAATTTATACCCCAAACCCTAATTTTGACCCAAAACCCAAATTTTAACCCAAAACCCTAATTATAACCCCAAAGCTCTAATTTTAACCCAAAACCCTAATTTTGACCTTAAACCCTAAAATTGACCCAAAACCCTAATTTTGACCCAAAACCCTAATTTTAACCCAAAACCCTAATTTTGACCCAAAACCCTAATTTTAACCCAAAACCCTAATTTTGACCTTAAACCCTAATTTTGACCAAAAACCCTAATTGTAACCAAAAACCGAAATTTTAACTCAAAACCCTAATTTTAACCCAAAACCTAATTTTGACCAAAACCCTAATTTTACCCAAAACCCTAATTTTGACCCAAAACCCTAATTTTGACCCAAAACACTAAATATCAACCAAAACCCTAATTTTGACCCAAAACCCTAATTTTGTCCCAAAACCCTAATTTTGACCCAAAACCCTAATTTTGGCCCAAAACCCTAATTTTGACTAAACCCTAATTTTGACCCAAACCCTAATTTTAAAACCCTAATTTTAACTCAAAACCCAAATTCAAACCCCCCTAATTTTGACCCAAAACCCTAATTTTGACCAAAACCCTAATTTTGCCAAACCTAATTTTGACCCAAAACCCTAATTTTAACTCAAAACCCTAATTCAAACCCCAAACCCTAATTTTAACCAAAACCCTAATTTTAACCCAAAACCCTAATTTTACCAAAAACCCAAATTTTAACCCAAACCCTAATTTGACCCAAAACCCTAATTTTGACCAAAACCCAATTTAACTCAAAACCTAATTCTAACCCAAACCCTAATTTTAACCCAAAACCCTAATTTTAACCAAAACCCTAATTTTGACCCAAAACCCTAATTTTGACCCAAAACCTAATTTTTACCCAATACCCTAATTTGGACCCAAAACCCTAATTTTTACCCAAAACCCAAATTCTAACCCAAACACCTAATTTTGACCCGAAACCCTAATTTTGACCAGAAACCCTAATTTTAACCCAAAACCCTATTTTTAACTCAAAATCCTAATTCAAACCCCAAACACTAATTTTGACCCAAAACCCTAATTTTGACCCGAAACCCTAATTTTGACCCAAAACCCTAATTTGGACCCAAAACCCAAATTTTAACCAAAAACCCAAATTTTAACCCAAAGCTCTAATTTTGACCCTAAACCCTAATTTTGACCCAAAACCCTAATTTTGACCAGAAACCCTAATTTTGACCAGAAACCCTAATTTTAACCCAAAACCCTAATTCTAACCCTATATTTAACTCAAAACCCTAATTCAAACCCCAAACGCTAATTTTGACCCAAAACCCTAATTTGGGCCAAAAACCCAAATTTTAACCCAAAACCCTAATTTTAACCCAAAACCCTAAATTTTGACCCGAAACCCTAATTTTGACCCAAAACCTAAAATTTTGACCCAAAACCCTAATTTTAACTCAAAACCCTAATTCTAACCCAAACCCTAATTTTGACCAAAACCCTAATTTTGACCAAAACCCTAATTTTAACCCAAAACCCTAATTTAACCTAACCCTAACCCAAAACCCTAATTTTAACCCAAAACCCTAATTCTAACCCTAACTAAAACCCTAATTTTGACCCAAAACCCTAATTTTAACCCAAAACCCTAATTTTACTACCCAAAACCCTAATTTTAACTCAAAACCCTAATTCTAACCCCAAACCTAATTTTGACCCAAAACCCTAATTTTGACCAAAACCCTAATTTTAACTCAAAACCTAATTTAACCCTAAACCTAATTTTTAACCCAAAACCCTAATTTTGACCAAAACCCTAATTCCAACCCTAATACCCTAAACGCTAATTTTGACCCAAAACCCTAATTTTAACTCAAAACCCAAATTATAACCCTAAGCCCTAATTTTGACCCAAAACCCTAATTTGGACCAAAAACCCAAATTTTGACCCAAAACCCTAATTTGGACCCAAAACCCAAATTTTAACCTATAAAAACCTAATTTTGACCCAAAACCCTAATTTTGACACGAAACCCTAAATTTAACCCAAAACCCTAATTTTGACCCAAAACCCTAATTTTGACCCGAAACCATCATTTGACCCGAAAACTTAATTTTACCCAAAACCCTAATTTTTCCCAAAACCTTAATTCTAACCCCAAACCCTAATTTTAACCAAAACCTAATTTTAAACCCTAATTTTGACCCAAAACCCTAATTTTGACCCCTAATTTTGCCAAAACCCTTTTTTACCCAAAACCCTAATTTTAACTCAAAACCCTAATTTGACCCAAAACCCTAATTTTGACCAAAAACCCTAATATTAAGCCAAAGCTCTAATTTAGACCCAAATCCCTAATTCCAAACCCTAATTTTGACCATAAACCCTAATTTGACCCAAAACCCTAATTTTGACCCAAAACCCAATTTTAACTCAAAACCCAAATTCTATCCCTAAGCCCTAATTTTGACCCAAAACCCTAATTTTGAACCGAAACCCTAATTCTAACCTTATTTTTGACACAACCCCCTATTTTTAACTCAAAACCCTAATTCAAACCCCAAACTCAAATTTTGACCCAAAACCCTAATTTTGACCCGAAACCCTAATTCTAACCCTATTTTTGACCCAAAACCCTATCTTTAACTCAAAACCCTAATTCCAACCCCAAACTCTAATTTTAACCCAAAACCCTAATTTGGACCAAAAACCCAAATTTTAACCCAAAACCCTAATTTTAACCCAAACCCTAAACAAACTAACTAACCAAAAACCCTAATTTTGACCCAAAACCCTAATTTTAACTCAAAACCCAAATTTTAACCCAAAACCCTAATTTTGACCCAAAACCCTAATTTTAACCCAAAACCCTAATTTTGACCCAAACCCTAATTTTACCAAACCTAACCCTATTTTTACCCAAAACCCTAATTTTAACTCAAACCCAACCAACCTAACCAAACCTAATTTGACCTAAAACCCTAATTTTGACCAAACCCCTATTTTTGACCCAAAACCCTATTTTTAACTCAAAACCCTAATTCAAACCCCAAACGCTAATTTTGACCCAAAACCCTAATTTTAACCCCAAAGCTCTAATTTTGATCCAAAACCCTAATTCAAACCCTAATTTTGACCCTAAACCCTAAATTTGACCCAAAACCCTAATTTTGACCCAAAAGCCATTTTTAACTCAAAACCCAAATTCTAACCCTAAACCCTAATTTTGACCCAAAACCCTAATTTTGACCCGAAACCTAATTTGACCAAACCTAATCTAACCCTATTTATGACCCAAAACCCTATTTTTAACTCAAAACCCTAATTCAAACCCCAAACGCTAATTTTGACCCAAAACCCTAATTTTGACCAAAAACCCAAATTTTAACCCAAAACCCAAATTTTGACCATAAGCCCTAAATTTGACCCAAAACCCTAATTTTAAACCCAAAACCAATTTCCCAAAACCCTAATTTTGACCCAAAACCCTAATTTTGACCCAAACCTAATTTTAACCCAAAACCCTAATTTTACCCAAACCCTAAACCAAACCCCAAATTCAACCCTAATTTTGACCCAAAACCCTAATTTTGACCCAAAACCCTAATTTTAACTCAAAACCCAAATTTTAACCCAAAACTAATTTTGACTCAAAACCCTAATTTTAACCCAAAACCCTAATTACAAACCCTAATTTTAAACCCAAAACCCTAATTTTGACCCAAAACCCTAATTCTAAACCTATTTTTGACCCAAAACCCTATTTTTAACTCAAAACCCTAATTCAAACCCCAAACGCTAATTTTGACCCAGAACCTAATTTTGACCAAAACCCAAAACTATTTTAACCCAAAACTAATTTTGACCCAAAACCCTAATTTAACCCCTAATATTAACCCTAAACCCTAATTTTGACCCTAAACCCTAATTTTGACCGAAACCCCATTCTTAACTCAAACCCCAAATTCTAACCCTAAGCCCTAATTTTGACCCAAAACCCTAATTTTGACCCAAAACCCTAATTCTAACCCTATTTTGACCCAAAACCCTATTTGTAACTCAAAACCCTAATTCAAACCCCAAACTCTAATTTTGACCCAAAACCCTAAATTTAACCCAAAAACCTAATTTTAACCCAAAGATCTAATTTTGACCAAAACCCTAATTTTGACCCAAAACCCTAATTTGACCCAAACCCTAATTTTGACCCAAAACCCTAATTTTGACCCAAACCCTAATTTTAACCCAAAACCCTAATTTTAACTCAAAACCCTAATTTTAACCAAAATCACTAATTATGACCCAAAACCCTAATTTTGACCCAAAACCCAAATTTTAACTCAAAACCCTATTTATAACACAAATCCCTAATTTTGACCCAAAACCCTAATTTTGACCCAAAAACCCAAATTTTAACCCAAAACCAAAATTTTAACCCAAACCCTAACCAAACTAAACCAAAACCAAAATTTTAACCCAAAGCTCTAATTTTGACCCTAAACCCAAATTTTGACCAAAAACCCAAATTTTAACCCAAAGCTCTCATTTTGACCCAAAACCCTAATTTTGACCCTAAACCCTAATTTTAACCCAAAACCCTAAACCCAAACCTTTTTAACTCAAAACCCAAATTTGACCCAAAACCCTAATTTTGACCCAAAACCCTAATTTTGACCAAAACCCTAATTTTAACCCAAACCCTAATTTTAACTCAAAACCCTAATTTTGACCCTAAACCCTAATTTTGACCGAAAACCCCATTTTTAACTCAAAACCCTAATTCTAACCCTAAGCCCCAATTCTGACCCAAAACCCTAATTCTAACCCAAAACCCTAATTTTGACCCGAAACCCTAATTCTAACCAAAAACCCAAATTTTGACCCGAAACCCTAATTTTTACCCAAAACATAATTTTGACCCAAAGCCCAAATTTTCACCCAAACCCCTATTTTTAACTCAAAACCCAAATTCTAACCCTAAGCCCTAGTTTTGACCCAAAACCCTAATTTTGACCCAATACCCTAATTTTAACCCAACCCTAATTTTGACACAAAACCTAATTTTAACCCAAAACCCTAATTTTGACCCAAAACCCTAATTTTGACCCAAAACCCTAATTTTACCCCCAAAACCTAATTTAACTCAAACCCCTAATTTTAACCCAAACCCTAATTTTGACCCAAAACCCTAATTTTGACCCAAACCCTATTTTTGACCCAAAACCCTAAATTAACTCAAAACCCTAATTCAAACCCCAAACCTAATTTTGACCCAAAACCCTAATTTGGACCAAAAACCAAAACCCAATTTTAACACAAAGCTCTAATTTTGATCCAAAACCCTAATTTAAACCCTAATTTTGACCCTAAACCCTAAAATTGACCCAAAACCCTAATTTTGACCCAAAACCCTAATTTTGACCCGAAACCCTAATTCTAACCCAAAACCTTAATTCTAACCCAAACCCTAATTTTGACCCAAAACCCTAATTCTAACCCATATTTTGACCCAAAACCCTAATTTTAACTCAAAACCATAATTCAAAACCCAAAACCCTAATTTTGACCCAAAACCTAATTTTGACCCAAAACCCTAACCAAACCCTAATTCTAACCCTATTTTTGACCCAAAACCCAATTTTTAACACAAAACCCTAATTCTAACCCTAAGCCCTAATTTTGACCCGAAACCCTAATTTGGACCAAAAACCCTAATTTTAACCATAAACCCAAATTTTGACCGGAACCCTAATTTTGACCCTAAACCCAAATTTTCACCCAAAACCCTATTTTTAACTCAAAACCCAAATTTTCACCCAAAACCCTATTTTTAACCCAAAGCCCTAATTTTGACCCAAAACCTTTATTTTGACCCAAAACCCAATTTTTAACTCAAAACCCAAATTCGAACCCTTAGCCTAATTTTGACCCGAAACCCTAATTTTGACCCGAAACCCTAAAATTGACCCAAAACCCTAATTTTGACCGAAAAACCCATTTTTAACTCAAAACCCTAATTCAAACCCAAAACCTAATTTTGACCCAAAACCCTAATTTTGACCCAAAACCCTAATTTTGACCAAAACCCTAATTTTAACTCAAAAACTATTTTTGACCCTAAACCCTAATATTGACCCAAAACCCTAATTTTGACCCAAAACCCTAATTTTAACCCAAACCCTAATTTACCAAACCCTAATTTTGACCAAAACCCTAATTTTGACCCAAAACCCTAACTCAAACCCTATTTTCACCTAAACCCTAATTTTGACCCAAAACCTAATTTTACCCAAACCCTAATTTGGACCAAAACCCTAATTTTGACCCAAAACCCTAATTTTGACCCAAACCCTAATTTAACCCAAAACCCTAATTTGACCCAAAACCCTAATTTTGACTCAAAACCCTAATTTTAACCAAAACCCAAATTCTAACCCAAACCTAATTTTGACCACAAACCCAAATTTTGACCCAAACCCCTATTTACAACACTAAACCCTAAATATCACCCAAAACCCTAATTTTGACCCAAAACCCTAATTTTGACCCATAACCCTAATTTTGACCCAAAACCCTAATTTTGCCCCAAAACCCTAATACTAAAACCCTATTTTAACTCAAAACCCTAATTTTAACCCAAAACCCTAATTTTGACCCAAAACCCTAATTTTGACCAAAACCCTAATTTTAACGCCAAAACCTATTTTAACTCAAAACCCTAATTCAAACCCCAAACCCTAATTTTGACCCAAACCCTAATTTTGACCAAAACCCTAATTTTAACCCAAAACCCTAATTTTAACTAAAACCCTAATTTTGCCCAAAACCCTAATTTTGACCCAAAACCCTAATTTTGACCAAAACCCTATTTTGACCCAAAACCTAATTTAACCCAAAACCCTAATTTTAACCCAAACCCTAATTTTAACCCAAAACCCTAATTTTAACCCAAAACCATAATTTTGAAACGAAACACTAATTTTAAACCAAAACACTAATTATAAACCTAATTTTAACTCAAAAACCTAATTTAACCCAAAACCCTAATTTTGACCCAAAACCCTAATTTTGACCCAAACCCTAATTTTGACCAAAAACCCTAACCAAACCCTATTGACCCAAAACCCTAATTTTAACTCAAAACCCTAATTTTACCCAAACCCTAATTTTGACCCAAAACCCTAATTTTGACCCAAAACCCTAATTTTGACCCAAAACCCTAATTTTAAACCCTAATTCTAACAAAATTTTTACCAAAACCCTATTTTTGACCCAAAACCCTAATTTTGACCAAAACCCAAATTTTAACCAAAAACCCTAATTTTAACCCAAAACCCTAATTTTAACCCAAAACCTAACCCAAACCCTAATTTTGACCAAAACCCTAATTTTGACCCAAAACCTAATTTTAACCCAAAACCCTAATTTTAACCCAAAACCCTAATTTTAACCCAAAACCCTAATTTTGACCAAAAACCCTAATTTAACCCAAACCCTAATTTTACCCAAAACCCTAATTTTAACCCAAACCCTAATTTTGACCCAAAACCCTAATTTTGACCCAAAACCCAAATTTTAACCAAAACCCTATTTTTAACCCAAAAACCTAATTTTAACCCAAAGAGAGATTTTGACCCAAAACCCTAATATACACACCAAACCCTAATTTTCACCCAAAACCCTAATTTTAACTCAAAACCCAAATTCTAACCCTAACCCCTAATTTTGACCCGAAACCCTAATTTTGACCAGAAACCCTAATTCAAACCCTAATTTTGACCCAAAACCCCATTTTTAACTCAAAACCCAAATTCTAACCCTAAGCCCTAATTTTGACCCAAAACCCTAATTTTGACCAGAAACCCAAATTTGGACCAAAAACCCAAATTTTAACCAAAAACCGTAATTTTAACCCAAAGCCCTAATTTTGACCAAAAACCCAAATTTTGACCCAAAACCCTAATTTTGACCCGAAAACCTAATTTTGACCCAAAACCCTAATTTTGACCCAAAACCCTTTGACCCGAAAACCTAATTTTGACCCGAAAACCTAATTTTGACCCCAAACCCTAATTTTGACCCAAAACACTATTTTTAACCCAAAACCTAAAACCCTAATTTTGACCCAAAACCCTAATTTGGCCCCAAAACCCAAATTTTAACCCAAAGCTCTAATTTTGACCGAAAACCCTAATTCAAACCCTAATTTTGACCAAAAACCCTAAATTTGACCCAAGACCCTAATTCTAACCCTATTTTTGAACCAAAACCCTATTTTTAACTCAAAACCCTAATTCAAACCCCAAAGCTCTAATTTTGACCCAAAACCCTAATTTTGACCCAAAACCCAAATTTTAACCCAAAACCCTAATTTTGACCCAAAACCTAATTTTGACCAAACCCTATTTATAAACCCAAATTTTAACCCAAACCCTAATTTTGACCCAAAACCCTAATTTTGACCAAAACCCTAATTTTGACCCAAACCCTAATTTTGACCCAAAACCTAATTTTAACCCCTAATTTTAACCAAAACCCTATTTTAACCCAAAACCTAATTTTGACCCAAAACCCTAATTTTGACCCAAAACCCTAATTTTGACCAAAACCCTAATTTAACCCTATTTTGACCCAAAACCCTAATTTTAACCAAAACCCTAATTTTGACCCAAAACCCTAATTTTGACCCAAAACCCTAATTTTGACCAAAACCCAAATTTACCCAAAACCCTAATTTTGACCCAAAACCCTAATTTTGACCAAAACCCTAATTTTGGCCCAAAACCCTAATTTTGACCCGAAACCCTAATTTTAACCCAAAACCTTAATTTTAACCCGAAACCCTAATTTTGACCCAAACCCTAATTTTGACCCAAAACCCTAATTTTAACCAAAAGCATAATATTAAACCCAAAACCTAATTTTAACCCAAAACCCTAATTTTGACCCAAAACCCTAATTTTTACCAAAAACCCTAATTTTAACCATAAACCCTAATTTTAACCCTAAACCCTAATTTTGACCCAAAACCCTAATTTTTGACCCAAAACCCTATTTTTGACCCAAAACCCTAATTTTGACCCAAAACCCTAATTTTTGACCCAAAACCTAAATTTTGACTAACCCTATTTTTGACCCAAAACCCTCTTTTTAACTCAAAACCCTATTTCAAACCCCAAACACTAATTTTGACCCAAAACCCTAATTTGGACCAAAAACCCAAATTTTAACCCAAAACCTTAATTTTGACCCGAAACCCTAATTTTAACCCAAAACCCTAATTTTAACCCAAAACCATATTTTTAACTCAAAACCCTAATTCTAACCCAAAACCCTAATTTTACCCAACCCTTATTTTTACCCAAAACCCTAATTTTAACCCAAAACCCTAATTTTTACCCAAAACCCAAATTCTAACCCAAAACCCTAATTCTAACCCTATTTATGACCCAAAACCCTATTTTTAACTCAAAACCCTAATTCATACCCCAAACGCTAATTTCGACACAAAACCCTTATTTTAACCCAAAGCTCTAATTTTGACCCAAAACCCTAACTCAAAACCCAAATTCTAAACCTAAGCCCTAATTTTGACCCGAAACCCTAATTTTAACCATAAACCCTAAATTAGACCAAAAACCCTATTTTAACTCAAAACCATAACTCAAACCCAAAACTCTAATTTTGACCCAAAACCCTAATTTTGACCCGAAACCCTAATTTTAACCCCTAATTCCCAAAACCCTAATTTTGACCAAAACCCTAATTTGGACCCAAAACCCTAATTTTAACTCAAACCCTAATTTTAACCAAAACCCTATTTTTAACTCAACCATAATTCAAACCCCAAACTCAAATTTTGACCCAAAACCCTAATTTTGACCCAAAACCCTAATTCTAACCCTATTTTTGACCCAAAACCCTATTTTTAACTCAAAACCCTAATTCAAACCCAAAACCCTAATTTGGACCAAAAACCCAAATTTTAACCCAAAGCTCTAATTTTGACCCAAAACCCTAATTCAAACCCTATTTTTGACCATAAACCATAAATTTGACCCAAGACCCTAATTTTGACCCAAAACCCATTTTTTAACTCAAATCCCAAATTCTAACCCTAAGCCCTAATTTTGACCCAAAACCCTAATTTTGATCCGAAACCCTAATTCTAACCCTATTTTCGACCCAAAACCCTGTTTTTAACTCAACCATAATTCAAACCCCAAACTCAAATTTTGACCCAAAACCCTAATTCTAACCCTATTTTTGATCCAAAACCCTATTTTTAACTCAAAACCCTAATTCAAACCCCAAACTCTAATTTTAACCCAAAACCCTAATTTGGAGCAAAAACCCAAATATTAACCCTAAACCCTAATTTTGACCCTAAACCCTAATTTTCACCCAAAACCCTATTTTTAACTCAAAACCCAAATTCTAACCCTAATAATTGACCAAACCTAATTTGACCAAAACCCTAATTCAAACCCTAATTTTGACCCAAAACCCTAATTTTCACCCTAAACCCTATTTTTAACTCGAAACCCAAATTCTAACCGTAAGCCTAAATTTTGACCTAAAACCCTAATTTTGACCCGAAACCCTATTTTTGACCCAAAACCCTATTTTTAACTCAAAACCCTAATTCAAACCCCAAACGCTAATTTTGACCCAAAACCCTAATTTTAACCCAAAGCTCTAATTTTGACCCAAAACCCTAATTCAAACCCTAATTTTGACCTTAAACCCTAAAATTGACCCAAAACCCTAATTTTGACCGAAACCCCATTTTTAACTCAAAACCCAAATTCTAACCATAAACCATAATTTTGACCCAAAACCCTAATTTTGACCCGAAACCCTAATTCTAACCCTATTTTTGACCCAAAACCCTATTTTTAACTCAAAACCCTAATTCAAACCCAAAACGCTAATTTTGACCCAAAACCCTAATTTGGACCAAAAACCCAAATTTTAACCCAAAACCCTAATTTTAACCCAAAGCTCTAATTTTGACCCAAAACCCTAATTCAAACCCTATTTTTGACCATAAACCATAAATTTGACCCAAGACCCTAATTTTGACCCAAAAACCATTTTTTAACTCAAAACCCAAATTCTAACCCTAAGCACTAATTTTGACCCAAAACCCTAATTTTGATCCAAAACCCTAATTCTAACCCTATTTTTGACCCAAAACCCTATTTTTAACTCAACCATAATTCAAACCCCAAACTCAAATTTTGACCCAAAACCCTAATTCTAACCCTATTTTTGACCCAAAACCCTATTTTTAACTCAAAACCCTAATTCAAACCCCAATCGCTAATTTTGACCCCAAAGCCTAATTTGGAAAAAAACCCAAAACCCTAATTTTAACCCAAAGCTCTAATTTTGACCCAAAACCCTAATTCAAACCCTAATTTTGACCTTCAACCCTAAAATTGACCCAAAACCCTAATTTTGACCGAAACCCCATTTTTAACTCAAAACCCAAATTCTAACCATAAACCATAATTTTGACCCAAAACCCTAATTTTGACCCGAAACCCTAATTCTAACCCTATTTATGACCCAAAACCCTAATTCAAACCCCAAACGCTAATTTTGACCCAAAACCCAAATTTTAACCCAAAGCTCTAATTTAAACCCTAATTTTGACCCTAAACCCTATATTTGACCCAAAACCCTAATTTTGACCCGAAACCCTAATTCTAACCCAAAACCCTATTTCTAACCCTATTTTTAACTCAAAACCCTAATTCAAACCCCAAACGCTAATTTTGACCCGAAACCCTAATTTTGACCCAAAACCCAATTTTTAACTCAACCCAAATTCTAACCCTAAGCCCAAATTTTGACCCAAAACACTAATTTTGACCCAAACCCTAATTCTAACCCAAAACCCTAATTCTAACCCTATTTTTGACCCAAAAACCCAAATTTTAACCCAAAACCCTAATTTGGACACAAAACCCAAATTTTTACCAAAAACCTAATTTGAACCAAACCTAATTTTGACCAAAACCTAATTTGACAAACCTAATTCCAAACCCTATTTTACCCAAATTCTAACCCAAAGCCCTAATTTTGACCCAAAACCCTAATTTTGACCCGAAACCCTAATTTTAACCCAAAACGCTAATTCTAACCCTATTTTTAACTCAAAACCCTAATTTGGACCAAAAACCCAAACTTTAACCAAAAACCCAAATTTTAACCCAAAACCCTATTTTTAACTCAAAACCCAAATTCTAACCCAAAGCCCTAATTTTCACCCAAAACCCTAATTTTAACTCAAACCCCAAATTCTAACCCAAAGCCCTAATTTTGATCCAAAACCCTAATTTTGACCCGAAACCCTAATTTTAACCCAAAACGCTAATTCTAACCCTATTTTTAACTCAAAACCCTAATTTACCCCAAATGCTACTTTTGACCCAAACCCCTAACTTTCACGATAAACCCTATTTTTAACTCTAATCTCAAATTCTAACAGTAAGGGTTAATTTTGACCTAAAACCCTAATTTTGACCCGACACCCTATTTTTGACCCATAACCCTATTTTTAACTCACAACCCGAATTCATACCCCAAACGCTAATTTTGACCGAAAACCCTTATTTGGACCAAAAACCAATTTAACCCAAACCCTAATTTTAACCTTTTTGACCCAAAACCCTAATTTAAACCCTAATTTTGACCCAAAACCCTAATTTGACCCAAAACCCTAATTTTGACCAAAACCCTAATTTTAACCAAACCTAATTTACAAATATTTAACAAATTTTAACCTAATTTTACCAAAACCTATTTTAACTCAAATTCTACCAAACTCAATTTTGACCCAAACCCTAATTTGACCAAACCCTTCTATACCCAAACCTATTTTTAACTCAAAACCCTAATTCAAACCCCAAACCCTAATTTTAACCAAACCCTAATTTGACCAAAACCCAATTTTAAACTATTTGACCAAAACTAATTTAAACTAATTTTACCCAAAACCCAATTTTAACTCAAACCCAAATTTTAACCCTAAACCCAAATTTTGACCATTTTTGACCAAATATTTTGACCCAAACCCATTTTTAACTCCACCCAAATTCTAACCTAAACCCTAATTTTGACCCAAAACCCTAATTTTGACCAAACCTAATTTACCCAATCCCAAACCTAATTTAACCTTTCAACCCAACCCTAATTTTGCCCAAACCCTAATTTTGACCAAACCCTAATTTTGACTCAAAACCCAATTTTAACTCAAAATCCAATTCTAACCCAAAACCCTAATTCTAACCCAAAACCCTAATTTTGACCCAAACCCTAATTCTAACCCCAAACCCTAATTCTAACCCTAATTTTGACCCAATACCCATTTTTTTAACTCAAATCCCAAATTCTAACCCTAAGCCCTAATTTTGACCCAAAACCCTAATTTGGACCAAAAGCCCAAATTTTAACCCAAAACCCTAATTTTGACCGAAAACCCTAATTCTAACCCTATTTTTGACCCAAAACCCTATTTTTAACTCAAAACCCTAATTCAAACCCCAAACACTAATTTTGACCCAAAACCCTAATTTGGACCAAAAGCCCAAATTCTAACCCTAAGCCCTAATTTTGACCCAAAACCCTAATTTTGACCCGAAACCCTAATTTTAACCCAAAACGCTAATTCTAACCCTATTTTTAACTCAAAACCCTAATTCTAACCCCAAACACTAATTTTGACCCAAAACCCTAATTTTGACCCGAAACCCTAATTCTAACCCAATTTTTGACCCAAAACCCTATTTTTAACTCAAAACCCTAATTAAAACCCTAAACGCTAATTTTGACCCAAAACCCAAATTTTAACCCAAAGCTCTAATTTTGACCGAAAACCCTAATTCAAACCCTATTTTTGACCATAAACCCTAAATTTGACCCCAAGACCCTAATTTTGACCCAAAACCCATTTTTTAACTCAAATCCCAAATTCTAACACTAAGCCCTAATTTTGACCCAAAACCCTAATTTAAACCTATTTTAATCAAACCCTATTTAACCACTAATTAACCCAAACTCAAATTTTGACCCAAAAGCCTAATTTTGACCCAAAACCCTAATTCTAACCCTATTTTTGACCCAAAACCCTATTTTTAACTCAAAACCCTAATTCAAACCCAAAACCCTAATTTGGACCAAAAACCCAAATTTTAACCCAAAGCTCTAATTTTGACCCAAAACCCTAATTCAAATTTTGACCTAAACCTAAATTTGACCCAAGACCCTAATTTTGACCCAAAACCCTATTTTTAACTCAAATCCCAAATTCTAACCCTAAGCCCTAATTTTGACCCAAAACCCTAATTTTGATCGAATACCCTAATTTGACCAAACCTATTTCTCACTAATTACCCCAAACTCAAAAACCAAACCTAATTTGACCAAAACCCTATTTCTAACCCTATTTTTAACTCAAAACCCTAATTCAAACCCCAAACTCTAATTTTAACCCAAAACCCTAATTTGGACCAAAAACCCAAATTTTAACCCTAAACCCTAATTTTGACCCTAAACCCTAATTTTCACCCAAAACCCTATTTTTAACTCAAAACCCAAATTCTAACCCTAAGCACTAATTTTGACCCAAAACCCTAATTTTGACCCGAAACCCTAATTTTGACCCAAAACCCTAATTTTCACCCTAAACCCTATTTTTAACTCGAAACCCAAATTCTAACCGTAAGCCTAAATTTTGACCTAAAACCCTAATTTTGACCCGAAACCCTATTTTTGACCCAAAACCCTATTTTTAACTCAAAACCCTAATTCAAACCCCAAACGCTAATTTTGACCCAAAACCCTAATTTGGACAAAAAACCCAAAACCCTAATTTTAACCCAAAGCTCTAATTTTGACCCAAAACCCTAATTCAAACCCTAATTTTGACCTTAAACCCTAAAATTGACCCAAAACCCTAATTTTGACCGAAACCCCATTTTTAACTCAAAACCCAAATTCTAACCATAAACCATAATTTTGACCCAAAACCCTAATTTTGACCCGAAACCCTAATTCTAACCCTATTTATGACCCAAAACCCTATTTTTAACTCAAAACCCTAATTCAAACCCAAAACGCTAATTTTGACCCAAAACCCTAATTTGGACCAAAAACCCAAATTTTAACCCAAAACCCTAATTTTAACCCAAAGCTCTAATTTTGACCCAAAACCCTAATTCAAACCCTATTTTTGACCATAAACCATAAATATGACCTAAGACCCTAATTTTGACCCAAAACCCATTTTTTAACTCAAAACCCAAATTCTAACCCTAAGCCCTAATTTTGACCCAAAACCCTAATTTTGATCCAAAACCCTAATTCTAACCCTATTTTTGACCCAAAACCCTATTTTTAACTCAACCATAATTCAAACCCCAAACTCAAATTTTGACCCAAAACCCTAATTTTGACCCGAAACCCTATTTTTAACTCAAAACCCTAATTCAAACCCCAAACGCTAATTTTGACCCCAAAGCCTAATTTGGACAAAAAACCCATAACCCTAATTTTAACCCAAAGCTCTAATTTTGACCCAAAACCCTAATTCAAACCCTAATTTTGACCTTAAACCCTAAAATTGACCCAAAACCCTAATTTTGACCGAAACCCCATTTTTAACTCAAAACCCAAATTCTAACCATAAACCATAATTTTGACCCAAAACCCTAATTTTGACCCGAAACCCTAATTCTAACCCTATTTATGACCCAAAACCCTATTTTTAACTCAAAACCATAATTCAAACCCCAAACGCTAATTTTGACCCGAAACCCTATTTTTGACCCAAAACCCAATTTTTAACTCAACCCAAATTCTAACCCTAAGCCCTAATTTTGACCCAAAACCCTAATTTTGACCCAAACCCTAATTCTAACCCTATTTTTGACCGAAAATCCCAAATTTTAACCCAAAACCATAATTTTAACCCATAGCTCTAATTTTGACCCAAAACCCTAATTTGGACACAAAACCCAAATTTTTACCAAAAACCCAAATTTTAACACAAAGCTCTAATTTTGACCCAAAACCCTAATTTTGACCCTAAACCCTAATTTTCACCCAAAACCCTATTTTTAACTCAAAACCCAAATTCTAACCCAAAGCCCTAATTTTGACCCAAAACCCTAATTTTGACCCGAAACCCTAATTTTAACCCAAAACGCTAATTCTAACCCTATTTTTAACTCAAAACCCTAATTTGGACCAAAAACCCAAATTTTAACCAAAAACCCAAATTTTAACCCAAAACCCTAATTTTAACCCAAAGCTCTAATTTTGACCCTAAACCCTAAAATTGACCCAAAACCCTAATTTTGACCGAAAACCCCATTTTTAACTCAAAACCCAAATTCAAACCCCAAGCCCTAATTTTGACCGGAAACCCTAATTTTAACCCAAAACCCTAATTCTAACCCTATTTATGACCCTAAACCCTATTTTTAACTCAAAACCCTAATTCAAACCCAAAACCCTAATTTTGACCCAAAACCCTAATTCTAACCCTATTTACGAACCAAAACCCTATTTTTAACTAAAAACACTAATTTTGGCCCAAAACCCTAATTTTGACCCGAAACCCTAATTCTAACCCAAAACACTAATTCTAACCCTATTTTTAACTCAAAACCCTAATTTTAACCCCAAACACTAATTTTGACCCAAAAACCCTAATTTTGACCCGAAACCCTAATTCTAACCCAATTTTTGACCCAAAACCCTATTTTTAACTCAAAACCCTAATTAAAACCCTAAACGCTAATTTTGACCCAAAACCCAAATTTTAACCCAAAACCCAAATTTTAACCCAAAGCTCTAATTTTGACCGAAAACCCTAATTCAAACCCTATTTTTGACCATAAACCCTAAATTTGACCCAAGACCCTAATTTTGACCCAAAACCCATTTTTTAACTCAAAACCCAAATTCTAACCCTAAGCCCTAATTTTGACCCAAAACCCTAATTTTGACCCGAAACCCTAATTCTAACCCAAAACCCTAATTCTAACCCCAAACTCAAATTTTGACCCAAAACCCTAATTTTGACCCAAAACCCTAATTCTAACCCTATTTTTGACCCAAAACCCTATTTTTAACTCAAAACCCTAATTCAAACCCCAAACTCTAATTTTAACCCAAAACCCTAATGTGGACCAAAAACCCAAATTTTAACCCAAAACCCTAATTTGGACCCAAAACCCAAATTTTAACCAAAAACCCAAATTTTGACCCTAAACCCTAATTTTCACCCAAAATCCTATTTTTAACTCAAAACCCAAATTCTACCCCTAAGCCCTAATTTTGACCCAAAACCCTAATTTTGACCCGAAACCCTAATTTTGACCCAAAACCCTAATTTTCACCCTAAACCCTATTTTTAACTCGAAACCCAAATTCTAACCGTAAGCCTAAATTTTGACCTAAAACCCTAATTTTGACCCGAAACCCTATTTTTGACCCAAAACCCTATTTTTAACTCAAAACCCTAATTCAAACACCAAACGCTAATTTTGACCCAAAACCCTAATTTGGACAAAAAACCCAAAACCCTAATTTTAACCCAAAGCTCTAATTTTGACCCAAAACCCTAATTCAAACCCTAATTTTGACCATAAACCCTAAAATTGACCCAAAACCCTAATTTTGACCAAAACCCCATTTTTAACTCAAAACCCAAATTCTAACCATAAACCATAATTTTGACCCAAAACCCTAATTTGGACCAAAAACCTAATTCTAACCCAAAACCCTATTTCTAACCCTATTTTTAACTCAAAACCCTAATTCAAACCCCAAACGCTAATTTTGACCCGAAACCCTAATTTTGACCCGAAACCCTAATTTTGACCCAAAACCCAATTTTTAACTCAAAACCCAAATTCTAACCCTAAGCCCTAATTTTGACCCAAAACCCTAATTTTGACCCAAACCCTAATTCTAACCCAAAACCCTATTTCTAACCCTATTTTTGACCCAAAAACCCTAATTTTAACCCAAAACCCTAATTTTAACCCATAGCTCTAATTTTCACCCAAAACCCTAATTTGGATACAAAACCCAAATTTTTACCAAAAACCCAAATTTTAACCCAAAGCTCTAATTTTGACCCAAAACCCTAATTTTGACCGTAAACCCTAATTTTCACCCAAAACCCTATTTTTCACTCAAAACCCAAATTCTAACCCAAAGCCCTAATTTTGACCCAAAACCCTAATTTTGACCCGAAACCCTAATTTTAACTCAAAACCCTAATTCTAACCCCAAACACTAATTTTGAACCAAAACCCTAATTTTGACCCGAAAACCTAATTCTAACCCAATTTTTGACCCAAAACCCTATTTTTAACTCAAAACCCTAATTAAAACCCTAAACACTAATTTTGACCCAAAACCAAATTTTAACCCAAAACCCAAATTTTAACCCAAAGCTCTAATTTTGACCGAAAACACTCTTTCAAACCCTAATTTTGACCCTAAACCCTAATTCTGATCGAAAACCCCATTTTTAACTCAAAACCCAAATTCTAAACCTAAGCCCTAGTTTTAACCAAAAACCCAAATTTTAACCCAAAGCTCAAATTTTGACCCAAAACCCTAATTTTGACCCTAAACCCAAATTTTCACCCAAAACCCTATTTTTAACCCAAAACCCAAATTCTAACCCTAAGCCCAAATTTTGACCGAAAACCCTAATTTTGACCGGAAACCCTAATTTTAACCCAAAACCCTAATTCTAACCCTATTTATGACCCAAAACCCTATTTTTAACTCAAAACTCTAATTCAAACCCCAAACGCTAATTTTGACCCAAATCCCTAATTTTAACCCAAAGCTCTAATTTTGACCCAAAACCCTAAATCAAACCCTAATTTTGTCACTAAACCCTAAATTTGGACCAAAAACCCAAATTTTGACCCAAAACCCTAATTTTGACCGAAAACCCTAATACAAACCCTAATTCTGACCATAAACCCTAAATTTGTCCCAAGACCCATTTTTTAACTCAAAAACCAAATCCTTACCCTAAGCCCTAATTTTGCCCCAAAACCCTAATTTTGACCCGAAACCCTAATTCTAACCCTATTTTTGACCCAAAACCCTATTTTTAACTCAAAACCCTAATTCAAACCGGAAACTCTAATTTTAACCCAAAACCCTAATTTGGACCAGAAACCCAAATTTTAACCCAAAACCCTAATTTTGACCCTAAACCCTAATTTGGACCCATTAACCAAACCCAATTTAACAACTTTAACTCAAACCCAAATTTAACCTTAGCCCTAATTTTACCAAAACCTATTTTTAACTCAAACCCAAATTTAACCCTCCTAATTTTGACCAAACCTAATTTTGACCAAACCCTAATTTTGACAAACCCTAATTTTAACCCAACTATTTTAACCTTTTAATCAAACCCTAATTCAAACCCCATGCTATTTGACCTAAACCTAATTTACCTAAACTTTAACCCTATACAATCTTTTTTGACCCACCTATTTTTACTCAAACCCTATTAACTCTAATTTAACCAAACCTATTTGACCAAACAATTTAACCAAACTAATTTGACTAAACCCTAATTTGGACCCAAAACCCAAATTTTAACCAAAAACCCAAATTTTAACCCAAAACCCTATTTTTAACTCAAAACCCAAATTCTAACCCTTAGCCCTAATTTTCACCCAAAACCCTATTTTTAACTCAAAACCCAAATTCTAACCCTTAGCCCTAATTTTGACCCAAAACCCTAATTTTGACCCGAAACCCTAATTTTGACCCGAAACCCTAATTCTAACCCAAAACCCTATTTCTAACCCTATTTTTAACTCAAAACCCTAATTCAAACCCCAAATGCTAATTTTGACACAAAACCCTAATTTTGACCCAAAACCCTAATTTTCACCCTAAACCCTATTTTTAACTCGAAACCCAAATTCTAACCCTAAGCCTAAATTTTGACCTAAAACCCTAATTTTGACCCGAAACCCTATTTTTGACCCAAAACCCTATTTTAAACTCAACCCTATTTCAAACCCCAAACGCTAATTTTGACCGAAAACCCTAATTTGGACCAAAAACCCAAATTTTTACCCCAAACCCTAATTTTAACCCAAAGCTCTAATTTTGACCCAAAACCCTAATTTAAACCCTAATTTTGACCCTATACCCTAAATTTGACCCAAAACCCTACCCGAAACCCTAATTCTAACCCAAAACCCTATTTCTAACCCTATATTCAACTCAAAACCCTAATTCAAACCCCAAATGCTAATTTTGACCCGAAACCCTAATTTTGACCCAAAACCCAATTTTTAACTCAAAACCCAAATTCTAACCCTAAGCCATAATTTTGACCCAAAACCCTAATTTTGACCCGAAACCCTAATTTTGACCCAAAACCCAATTTTTAACTCCACCCAAATTCTAACCCTAAGCCCTAATTTTGACCCAAAACCCTAATTTTGACCCGAAACCCTAATTCTAACCCAAAACCTTAATTCTAACCCTTTTTTGACCCAAAACCCTAATTCAAACCCCAAACGCTAATTTTGTCCCGAAACCCTAATTTTGACCCGAAACCCTAATTTTGACTCAAAACCCAATTTTTAACTCAAAATCCGAATTCTAACCCTAAGCCATAATTTTGACCCAAAACCCTAATTTTGACACAAAACCCTATTTTTAACTCAAAACCCTAAACCCTAATTTCATCCCAAAGCTCTAATTTTGAACCAAAACCATAATTCAAACCCTAATTTTGACCCTAAACCCCAATTTTGACCGAAAACCCCATTTTTAACTGAAAACCCAAATTCTAACCCTAAGCCCTAATTTGACCCGAAACCCTAATTTTGACCAAAAACCCAATTTTTGACACGAAACCCAAATTTTAACCAAAAACCCAAATTTTAACCCAAAACCCTATTTTTAACTCAAAACCCAAATTCTAACCCTAAGCCCTAATTTTGACCCAAAACCCTAATTTTGACCCGAAACCCTAATTTTAACTCAAAACGCTAATTCTAACCCTATTTTTAACTCAAAACCCTAATTTGGACCAAAAACCCAAATTTTAACCTAAAACCCAAATTTTAACCCAAAACCTTAATTTTAACCCAAAGCTCTAATTTTGACCCTAAACCCTAAAATTGACCCAAAACCCTAATTTTGACCCAAAACCCTATTTTTAACTCAAAACCCAAATTCAAACCCCAAACGCTAATTTTGTCCCAAAACCCTAATTTGGACCAATAACCCAAATTTTAACCCAAAACCCTAATTTTAACCCAAAGCTCTAATTTTGACCCAAAACCCTAATTTTGACCCTAAACCCTAAATTTGACCCTAAACCCTAATTTTGACCCAAAACCCAATTTTTAACTCAAAACCCAAATTCTAACCCTAAGCCCTAATTTTGACCCAAAACCCTAATTTTGACCCGAAATCCTAATTCTAACCCAAAACCCTATTTCTACCCGTATTTTTGACACAAAACCCTATTTTTAACACAAAACCCTAATTCAAACCCCAAACGCTAATTTTGACCAAAAACCCTAATTTGGACCAAAAACCCAAATTTTAACCCAAAACCCTAATTTTAACCCCAAAGCTCTAATTTTGACCCAAAACCCTAATTCAAACCCTAATTTTGACCCTAAACCCTAAATTTGACCCAAAACCCTAATTTTAACCCAAAACCCTAATTCTAAACCTATTTATGACCCAAAACCCTTTTTTTAACTCAAAACTCTAATTCAAACCCCAAACGTTAATTTTGACCCAAAACCCAAATTTTAACCCAAATCCCAAATTTTAACCCAAAGCTCTAATTTTGACCAAAAGCCCTAATTTTGGACCTAAACCCTAAACTAGGACCAAAAACCCTAAATTTTACCCAAAACCCTAATTTTGACCGAAAACCCATATTTTAACTCAAAACCCAAATTCTAACCCTAAGCCCAAATTTTGACCGAAAACCCTAATTCTAACCCTATTTATGAACCAAACCCCTATTTTTAACTCAAAACCCTAATTCAAACCCCAACCGCTAATTTTGACCCAAAACCCTAATTTTAACTCAAAACCCTAATTTTAACCCAAAGCTCTAATTTTGACCCAAAATTCAAATATTGACCCTAAACCCTAAATTTGACCCAAAACCCTAATTTTGACCAAAACCACATTTTTAACTCAAAACCCAAATTCTAACCCTAAGCCCTAATTTTGACCCAAAACCCTAATTTTGACCCCGAAACCCTAATTTGAACCCCAAACCCTCATTCTAACCCTATTTATGACCCAAAACCCTATTTTTAACTCAAAACCCTAATTCAAACCCCAAACGCTAATTTTGACCCAAAACCCTAATTTGGACCAATAACCCAAATTTCGACCCAAAACCCTAATTTTCACCCAAAACCCTAATTTTGACCCAAAACCCTAATTTTCACCCTAAACCCTATTTTTAACTTGAAACCCAAATTCTAACCCTAAGCCTAAATTTTGACCCAAAACCCTAATTTTGACCCGAAACTCTATTTTTTGACCCA
>JAUPTC010000018.1:232489-262945 GCA_030762895.1 Sophora flavescens
AAATTCTAACCCTAAGCCCTAATTTTGACCCAAAGCCCTAATTTTGACCCGAAACCCAAATTTTCACCCTAAACCCTATTTTTAACTCGAAACCCAAATTCTAACCGTAAGCCTAAATTTTGACCTAAAACCCTAATTTTGACCCGAAACCCTAATTTTGACCCAAAACCCTATTTTTAACTCAAAACCCTAATTCAAACCCCAAACGCTAATTTTGACCCGAAACCCTAATTTTGACCCAAAACCCAAAACCCTAATTTTAACCCAAAGCTCTAATTTTGACCCAAAACCCTAATTCAAACCCTAATTTTGACCTTAAACCCTAAAATTGACCCAAAACCCTAATTTTGACCGAAACCCCATTTTTAACTCAAAACCCAAATTCTAACCATAAACCATAATTTTGACCCGAAACCCTAATTTTAATCCAAACCCTATTCTAACCCTATTTATGACCCAAAACCCTATTTTTAACTCAAAACTCTAATTCAAACCCCAAACACTAATTTTGACCCAAAACCCTAATTTGGACCAAAAACCCAAATTTTAACCCAAAAACGTAATTTTAACCCAAAGCTCTAATTTTAACGCAAAACCCTAATTCAAACCCTAATTTTGACCTTAAACCCTAAAATTGACCCAAAACCCTAATTTTGACCGAAACCCCATTTTTAACTCAAAACCCAAATTCTAACCATAAACCATAATTTTGACCAAAAACCCTAATTTTGACCCGAAACCCTAATTCTAACCCTATTTATGACCCAAAACCCTATTTTTAACTCAAAACCCTAATTCAAACCCCAAACGCTAATTTTGACCCAAAAAATTTACCAAAACCCAATTTTACAACCCTAATTTTGACCCAAAACCTAATTTAAAAAAAACTAATTCTAACCCAAACCTAATTTTGACCCAAACCCTAATTTTGACCGAAACCCAATTTTAACTCAAAACCCAAATTCTAACCCATAAACCCTAATTTTGACCAAAACCTAATTTTGACCAAAACCCTAATTCTAACCCTATTTTGACCAAAACCCTATTTTTAACTCAAAACCCTAATTCAATCCCCAAACGCAAATTTTGGACCCAAACCCAAATTTGGACCAAAAACCACATTTTAACACAAAACCCAAATTTTAACCCAAAGCACTAATTTATACCCTAATTTACTACCCAAACCCTAATTTTAACCCAAAACCCTAATTTTGACCCAAAACCCTAATTTACCTAAACCCTAATTAAACCCAAACTATTTGACCCATATTTTTAACTCAAAACCCTAATTCAAACCCCAAACGCTAATTTTGACCCGAAACCCTAATTTTGACCCGAAACCCTAATTTTGACCCGAAACCCAATTTTTAACTCAACCCAAATTCTAACCCTAAGCCCTAATTATGACCCAAAACCCTAATTTTGACCCAAAACCCATTTTTTAACTCAAATCCCAAATTCTAACCCTAAGCCCTAATTTTGACCCAAAACCCTAATTTTGATCCGAAACCCTAATTCTAACCCTATTTTCGACCCAAAACCCTGTTTTTAACTCAACCATAATTCAAACCCCAAACTCAAATTTTGACCCAAAACCCTAATTCTAACCCTATTTTTAACTCAAAACCCTAATTCAAACCCCAAACTCTAATTTTAACCCAAAACCCTAATTTGGAGCAAAAACCCAAATATTAACCCTAAACCCTAATTTTGACCCTAAACCCTAATTTTCACCCAAAACCCTATTTTTAACTCAAAACCCAAATTCTAACCCTAAGCCCTAATTTTGACCCAAAGCCCTAATTTTGACCCGAAACCCAAATTTTCACCCTAAACCCTATTTTTAACTCGAAACCCAAATTCTAACCGTAAGCCTAAATTTTGACCTAAAACCCTAATTTTGACCCGAAACCCTAATTTTGACCCAAAACCCTATTTTTAACTCAAAACCCTAATTCAAACCCCAAACGCTAATTTTGACCCGAAACCCTAATTTTGACCCAAAACCCAAAACCCTAATTTTAACCCAAAGCTCTAATTTTGACCCAAAACCCTAATTCAAACCCTAATTTTGACCTTAAACCCTAAAATTGACCCAAAACCCTAATTTTGACCGAAACCCCATTTTTAACTCAAAACCCAAATTCTAACCATAAACCATAATTTTGACCCGAAATCCTAATTCTAACCCTATTTATGACCCAAAACCCTATTTTTAACTCAAAACCCTAATTCAAACTCAAAACGCTAATTTTGACCCAAAACCCTAATTTGGACCAAAAACCCAAATTTTCTCCCAAAGCTCTAATTTTGACCCAAAACCCTAATTCAAACCCTAATTTTGACCTTAAACCCTAAAATTGACCCAAAACCCTAATTTTGACCGAAACCCCATTTTTAACTCAAAACCCAAATTCTAACCATAAACCATAATTTTGACCAAAAACCCTAATTTTGACCCGAAACCCTAATTCTAACCCTATTTATGACCCAAAACCCTATTTTTAACTCAAAACCTAATTCACCCAAAACGCTAATTTTGACCCAAAACCCTAATTTTGACCCAAAACCCAATTTTAACCAAAAAAAAAAAACCCTATTTTTGACCCAAAACCCTATTTTTAACTCAAAACCCTAATTCAAACCCCAAACGCTAATTTTGACCCCAAAACCCTAATTTTGACCGAAACCCCATTTTTAACTCAAAACCCAAATTCTAACCATAAACCATAATTTTGACCCAAAACCCTAATTTTGACCCGAAACCCTAATTCTAACCCTATTTATGACCCAAAACCCTATTTTTAACTCAAAACCCTAATTCAAACCCCAAACGCTAATTTTGACACAAAACCTAAACCCCATTTGACCAAAAACGCTAATTTTGACCCAAAACCCTAATTTGGACCAAAAACCCAAATTTTAACCCAAAACCCAAATTTTGACCCTAAACCCTAAATTTGACCCAAAACCCTAATTTTGACCCGAAACCCTAATTCTAACCCAAAACCCTATTTCTAACCCTATTTTTAACTCAAAACCCTAATTCAAACCCCAAACGCTAATTTTGACCCGAAACCCTAATTTTGACCCAAAACCCTAATTTTGACCCTAAACCCTAATTCTAACCCAAAACCCTAATTTTAACCCAAAGCTCTAATTTTGACCCAAAACCCTAATTTGGACCCTAACCCAAGACCCTAATTTTGACCCAAAACCCATTTTTTAACTCAAATCCCAAATTCTAACCCTAAGCCCTAATTTTGACCCAAAACCCTAATTTTGATCCGAAACCCTAATTCTAACCCTATTTTTGACCCAAAACCCTATTTTTAACTCAACCATAATTCAAACCCCAAACTCAAATTTTGACCCAAAACCCTAATTCTAACCCTATTTTTGACCCAAAACCCTATTTTTAACTCAAAACCCTAATTCAAACCCCAAACTCTAATTTTAACCCAAAACCCTAATTTGGACCAAAAACCCAAATTTTAACCCTAAACCCTAATTTTGACCCTAAACCCTAATTTTCACCCAAAACCCTATTTTTAACTCAAAACCCAAATTCTAACCCTAAGCACTAATTTTGACCCAAAACCCTAATTTTGACCCGAAACCCTAATTTTGACCCAAAACCCTAATTTTCACCCTAAACCCTATTTTTAACTCGAAACCCAAATTCTAACCGTAAGCCTAAATTTTGACCTAAAACCCTAATTTTGACCCGAAACCCTAATTTTGACCCAAAACCCTATTTTTAACTCAAAACCCTAATTCAAACCCCAAACGCTAATTTTGACCCGAAACCCTAATTTTGACCCAAAACCCAAAACCCTAATTTTAACCCAAAGCTCTAATTTTGACCCAAAACCCTAATTCAAACCCTAATTTTGACCTTAAACCCTAAAATTGACCCAAAACCCTAATTTTGACCGAAACCCCATTTTTAACTCAAAACCCAAATTCTAACCATAAACCATAATTTTGACCCAAAACCCTAGTTTTGACCCGAAACCCTAATTCTAACCCTATTTATGACCCAAAACCCTATTTTTAACTCAAAACCCTAATTCAAACCCAAAACACTAATTTTGACCCAAAACCCTAATTTGGACCAAAAACCCAAATTTTAACCCAAAACCCTAATTTTAACCCAAAGCTCTAATTTTGACCCAAAACCCTAATTCAAACCCTAATTTTGACCTTAAACCCTAAAATTGACCCAAAACCCTAATTTTGACCGAAACCCCATTTTTAACTCAAAACCCAAATTCTAACCATAAACCATAATTTTGACCAAAAACCCTAATTTTGACCCGAAACCCTAATTCTAACCCTATTTATGACCCAAAACCCTATTTTTAACTCAAAACCCTAATTCAAACCCCAAACGCTAATTTTGACCCAAAACCCTAATTTTGACCCAAAACCCTAATTCTAACCCAAAACCCAAATTCTAACCCTAAACTCTAATTTAAACCCCTAATTTTGACCCAAAACCATAATTTTGACCAAACCCTAATTTGACCAAAACCTAATTTTAACTCAAAACCCTAATTCAACCCAAACTTTTTGACCCAAAACCCTAATTTTGACCAAAACCCTAATTTTGACCCAAACCCCAATTTTGACCCAAAACCCTAAAACCCAAATTTTAACCTAAACCCTAATTTTGATAAACCCTAATTTTGACCCAAAACCTAATTTTAACCCAAAACCTAATTTTAACCCAAACCCTAATTTTAACTCAAAACCCTAATTCAAACCCAAAACCTAATTTTGACCCAAAACCTAATTTGACCCAAAACCCTATTTTAACCCCCAAATTTTAACCAAAACCCTAATTTTACCCAAAACCCTAATTTTGACCCAAAACCCTAATTTAACCTAACCCAAAACTAACCCAAACCCTAATTTTGACCAAAACCTAATTTTGACCCAAAACCCTAATTTTAACCCAAAACCCTAATTTAACCCTATTTTTAACTCAAAACCCTAATTTTAACCCAAAACCCTAATTTTGACCCAAACCCTAATTTTGACCAAAACCCTTTTTTGACCCAAAACCCTAATTTTAACTCAAAACCCTAATTTAACCTAAACAATAATTTTGACCAAAACCCTAATTTTAACCCAAAACCTAATTTTGACCCAAAACCCTAATTCTACCAATAATTTTGACCAAAACCCTAAATTTGACCCAAAACCCTAATTTTGACCCAAAACCCATTTTTAACTCATAACCCCTATTCTAACCCTAACACCTAATTTGACCAAAACCCTAATTTTGACCAAAACCTAATTCTAAACCCTAATTTTGACCCAAAACCCTATTTTTAACTCAACCAAATTCTAACCCCAAACTCTAATTTTGACCCAAAACCCTAATTTTGACCCAAACCCTAATTTAACCTATTTTTGACCCAAAACCCTATTTTTAACTCAAACCCTAATTCAACCCAAAACCTAATTTTGACCCAAAACCTAATTTTGACCAAAACCTAATTTTAAAACCCTAATTTTAACCAAAAACCCTAATTTTAACCCTTATCCATAATTTTGACCCTAAACCCTTATTTTCTCCAAAAACCATTTTTTTAACTCTAAACCCTTAATCTAACCCTAAACCCTAATTTGACCCAAAACCCTAATTTTGACCCAAAACCCTAATTTTACCAAACCCTAATTTTAACCCAAACCCTATTTTTAACTCAAAACCCAAATTCTAACCCAAACCTAATTTTGACCTAAAACCCTAATTTGACCCAAACCCTAATTTGACCCAAAACCCTATTTTTAACTCAAAACCTAATTCTAACCCTAAACCTAATTTTGACCCAAAACCTAATTTTACCAAACCCTCAACAAAAACTAAAACAACTTTTTAACCCAACCTAATTTTGACCCAAAACCCTAATTCAAACCCTAATTGACCTAAACCCTAATTGACCCAAAACCCTAATTTTGACTCAAAACCCATTTTTAAATCAAAACCCAAATTTTAACCAATATCCATAATTTTGACCCAAAACCCTAATTTTGACCCGAAACCCTAATTCTAACCCTATTTTGACCAAACCCTATTTTTAACTCAAAACCTAATTCAAACCCCAAACCTAATTTTGACCAAACCTAATTTGGACCAAAAACCCCAAACCCTAATTTTAACCCAACCCTAATTAACCTAATTGCCCTATTGACCCAAACCCTAATTTTACCAAACCCTAATTTGACCCAAACTATATTTTGCCAAAACCCTAATTTTAACTCAAACCCTATTCCCAACCTAATTCCACCTAATTTTGACCCAAACCTAATTTTACCTATTTAACCTTATTTGACCCAAAACCCTATTTTAACTCAAACCCTAATTCAAACCCTAAACCTAATTTTGACCCAAAACCTAATTTGGAAAACCCAATTTTAACCAACTAATTTAACCTAATTTGACCCAAACCCTAATTTTGACCAAAACCTATTTTGACCAAAACCTAATTTTACCAAAACCCTAATTTTAACTAAACCCTAATTTTAACCCAAAACCCTATTTTTAACTCAAACCCTAATTTTGACCCCAAACCCTAATTTTGACCAAAACCCTAATTTTGACCCAAACCCTATTTTTAACTCAACCCAAATTTTAACCTAAACCCTAATTTTGACCAAAACCTAATTTTGCCACCTAATTTAACCCAAACCTAATTCTAACCTATTTTTGACCCAAAACCCTAATTTTAACTCAAAACCCTAATTTTAACCCCAAACTCTAATTTTGACCCAAAACCCTAATTTGGACCCAAAACCCAATTTTAAACCCAAATTTTAACAAACCATTTTGACCAAAACCTAATTCCAAACCCTAATTTTGACCTAAACCCTAATTTGACCCAAAACCCTAATTTTGACCCAAACCTAATTTTAACTCAAACCCTAATTTTAACCCTATTTTTGACCAAAACCCTAATTTTGACCAAAACCCTAATTTTGACCCAAAACCTTTTGACCCAAACCCTATTTTGACCCAAAACCCTAATTTTAACCTAAACCTAATTTTGACCCAAACCCTAATTTTAACCCAAAACCCTAATTTTGACCCAAAACCCTAATTTGGACCCGAAACCCTAATTCAAACCCTAATTTTGACACTAAACCCTAAATTTGACCCTAAACCCTAATTTTGACCGAAAACCCCATTTTTAACTCAAAACCCAAATTCTAACCCTAAGCCCTAATTTTGACCCGAAACCCTAATTCTGACCCGAAACCCTAATTCTAACCCTATTTTTGACCCAAAACCCTATTCTTAACTCAAAACCCTAATTCAAACCCCAAACTCTAATTTTGACCCGAAACCCAAATTTTAACCCAAAACCCTAATTCTAACCCTATTTTTNAACTATTTTAACTCAAACCCTAATTTTAACCCAAAACCCAAATTCTAACCCAAAACCCTAATTTTGACCAAAAACCCAAATTTTAACCCATAACCTGCCCTAAACCCTAATTTTGACCCAAAACCTAATTTTCCCAAAACCTATTTTAACTCAAAACCCAAATTCTAACCTAAACCTAATTTTGACCCAAAACCTAATTTCCAAACCTAATTTTGACCCTAAACCCTAATTTTGACCCAAAACCCTATTTTTAACTCAAAACCCAAATTCTAACCGTAAGCCTAAATTTTGACCTAAAACCCTAATTTTGACCCGAAACCCTATTATTTTACCCAAAACCCTATTTTTAACTCAAAACCCTAATTCAAACCCCAAACGCTAATTTTGACCCAAAACCTAATTTGACCAAAACCCAAACCCTAATTTAACCCAAACTCTAATTTTGACCAAAACCCTAATTAAACCCTAATTTTGACCTAAACCTAAATTGACCCAAAACCCTAATTTTGACCCAAAACCCATTTTTAACTCAAAACCCAAATTCTAACCATAAACCATAATTTTGACCCAAAACCCTAATTTTGACCAAACCCTAATTCTAACCCTATTTTGACCCAAAACCCTATTTTAACTAAACCTATTGCTCAAACCCTAATTCTAACCCAAAACCTAATTTTGACCCAAAACCTAATTTCCAAAACCCCAACTCCCAAAACCCTAATTTTAACCCAAACTCTAATTTTGACCCAAAACCCTAATTCAAACCCTAATTTTGACCTTAAACCTAAATTGACCCAAAACCCTAATTTTCCCCTAAACCCAAATTTGAACTCAAAACCCAAATTCTAACCATAAACCATAATTTTGACCCAAAACCCTAATTTTGACTCGAAACCCTAATTCTAACCCTATTTTGACCCAAAACCCTATTTTTAACTCAAAACCCTAATTCAAACCCCATACACTAATTTTGACCCAAAACCCTAATTTTGACCCGAAACCCTAATTCTAACAACCCAACCTAATTTGCCAAACCCTAATTTTGACTAAACCTCAAACCCTAATTTTGAACCGAAACCCTAATTTTAACCCCAAAACCCTAATTTTGACCGAAACCCCATTTTTAACTCAAAACCCAAATTCTAACCATAAACCATAATTTTGACCCAAAACCCTAATTTTGACCCGAATAATTTAAACCCTAATTTTGACCCAAAACCTATTTTTAACTCAAAACCCTAATTTTAACCCAAACCCTAATTTTGAAACCCTAAAAAAACCCTAATTTTACAAACCAACCCAAACTAATTTTAACCCAAAACTAATTTTGACCCAAAACCTAATTTTAACCCTAAACCCTAATTTTGACCCAAAACCCTAATTTGAAAACCCTAATTTTAACCTAAACTAATTTTGACCCAAACCCTATTTTTAACCAAAACCCTAATTTTAACCCTAAACCTAATTTTGACCAAAACCCTAATTTTAACCCCAAACCCTAATTTTGACCCAAACCCTAATTTTGACCCAAACCCTAATTTTAACCCCCTAATTTTAACCCAAAACCCAAATTTTAACTCAAACCTAATTTTAACCCTAAACTAATTTTGACCCAAAACCCTAATTTTGACCCAAAACCCAATACTCAAAACCCAAATTCTAACCCTAATTGACCCAAACCCTAATTTGACCCAAAACCCTAATTTTAACCCAAAACCCTAATTTTAACCCAAAACCCTAATTTTGACCAAAACCCTATTTTTAACTCAAACCCTAATTCAACCCCAAACCCTAATTTTGACCCAAAACCCTAATTTTGACCCAAAACCCTAATTCTAACCCTATTTTTGACCCAAAACCCTATTTTTAACTCAAAACCCTAATTCAAACCCCAAACTCTAATTTTGACCCAAAACCCTAATTTGGACCAAAAGCCCAAATTTTAACCCAAAACCCTAATTTTGACCCAAAACAATAATTCGACCCTAAACCCTAATTCAAACCCTAATTTTGACCCAAACCCCTAATTTTAACCCAAATCCTTAATTTTGACCCAAAATCCTATTTCAAACCCTAAACCCTAATTTTGACCCAAAACCTAATTTTGACCCAAAACCCTAATTTTGACCCAAAACCCTAATTTTCACCTATAACCCTATTTTTAACTAAAAACCCAAATTCTAACCTAAACCTAAATTTTGACCTAAAACCCTAATTTTGACCAAACCCTAATTTCTATTTTGACCCAAAACCCTATTTTTAACTCAAAACCCTAATTCAAACCCCAAAACTTAATTTTTACCCAAAACCTAATTTTGACCCAAAACCCAAACCTAATTTTAACCCAAAGCTCTAATTTTGACCCAAAACCCTAATTCAAACCCTATTTGACCTTAAACCTAAAATTGACCCAAAATAATTTTGACCGAAAACCCCATTTTTAACTCAAAACCCAAATTCTAACCATAAACCATAATTTTGACCCAAAACCTAATTTTGACACTAATTTAACTATTTGACCCAAAACCCTATTTTTAACTCAAAACCCTAATTCAAACCCCAAACTAATTTTGACCCAAACCTAATTTGGACCAAAAACCCAATAACCCAAAACCCTAATTTTAACCCAAAGCTCTAATTTTTACCCAAAACCTAATTTGACCCTAATTTTGACCTTAAACCCTAAAATTGACCCAAAACCCTATTTCAAACCCTAAATTTAACTCAAAACCCAAATACAAACCGTAAACCCTAATATTGACCCAAAACCTAATTTTGACCAAAACCCTAATTCTAACCCTATTTTGACCCAAAACCCTATTTTTAACTCAAAACCCTAATTTTAACCCCAAACCTAATTTTACCCAAAACCCAAAACCTAATTTTGACCCAAAACCCTAATTTACCAAAACCTAATTTTGACCCAAAACCCTAATTTTAACTCAAAACCCTAATTTTACCCAAAACCCTAATTTTGACCCAAACCCTAATTTTGACCCAAAACCCTAATTTTAACCCAAACCTAATTTTAACCCAAAACCAATTTTGACCAAACCCTAATTTTGACCCAAAACCCTAATTTGACCAAAACCCTAATTACCCTAACCCTAATTTTGACCCAAAACCCTAATTTTTACTCAAAACCCTAATTCAAACCCAAAACCTAATTTTGACCCAAAACCCTAATTTTGACCAAAACCCTAATTTTTAACCCAAAACCCAAATTTTGACCCAAAACCCTAATTTTAACCAAACCCTATTTTACTCAAAACCCTAATTTTGACCCAAAACTAAATTTTGACCAAAACCCTAATTTTGACCCAAAACCTAATTTTAACCCTAATTTACCTAAACCTAATTTTGACCCAAACCCTAATTTTGAACTCAAAACCCTAATTTTAACCCAAAACCCTAATTTTGACCCAAAACCCTAATTTTGACCCAAACCTAATTTTGACCCAAAACCCTAATTTTAACCCAAACCCTAATTTTAACCCAAAACCCTAATTAAACCCAATTTGACCCAAAACCTAATTGACCCGAAACCCTAATTTTGACCCGAAACCTAATTTTTAACTCAAAACCCAAATTCTAACCCTAAACCCTAATTTTGACCCAAAACCCTAATTTTGACCCAAAACCCTAATTTTAACCCTATTAACCCAAAACCCTATTTTTAACTCAAAACCTTAATTCAAACCCCAAATTTGACCCAAACTAATTTGACCCAAAACCCTAATTTTAACTATTGACCCAAAACCCTAATTTTAACTCAAAACCCTAATTCTAACCCCAAACCCTAATTTTGACCCAAAACCCTAATTTGACCAAAACCCTAATTTTAACCCAAAACCCTAATTTAACAACCTAATTTTAACCCAAAACCCTAATTTTGACCCAAAACCTAATTTTAACCCAAAACCCTAATTTTAACCCAAAACCTAATTTTAACCCAAAACCCTAATTTTGACCCAAAACCCTAATTTTGACCCAAAACCCTAATTTTAACCAAAACCCAAATTTTAACCCAAAACCTAAATTTGACCTAAAACCCTAATTTTGACCCAAACCCTAATTTTGACCCAAAACCCTATTTTTAACTCAAAACCCTAATTCTAACCCCAAACCCTAATTTTGACCCAAAACCCTAATTTTGACCAAAACCCTAATTTACCCAAAACTAATTTTGACCCAAAACCCTAATTTTACAAACCCTAATTTTGACCTAAACCCTAATTTTGACCCAAACCCTAATTTTGACCCAAAACCCTAATTTTAACCCAAAACCCTAAACCCAAAACCTAATTTTAACCCAAAACCCTAATTTTGACCCAAAACCTAATTTTTACCCAAAACCCTAATTTTAACCAAAACCCTAATTTAACCCAAAACCCTAATTTTGACCCAAAACCCTAATTTTGACCAAAACCCTAATTTAACCCAACCTATTTTGACCCAAAACCTAATTTTAACCCAAAACCCTAATTTTGACCCAAAACCCTAATTTTGACAAAACCCTAATTTTGACCAAAACCCTAATTTTAACCCAAAACCCTAATTTTGACCCAAAACCTAATTTTAAACCTATTGACCAAAACCTAATTTAACCCAAAACCCTAATTTTGACCAAAACCCTAATTTTGACCTAAAACCCTAATTTTGACCCAAACCCTAATTTTGACCCAAACCCTATTTTTAACTCAAAACCCAAATTCAAACCCAAAACTAATTTTGACCAAAACCCTAATTTTGACCAAAAACCCTAATTCTAACCCTAATTTTGACCCAAAACCCTAATTTTAACTCAAAACCCTAATTTTACCCCAAACCTAATTTTGACCCAAAACCCTAATTTTGACCCAAAACCTAATTTTGACCCAAAACCCTAACCCTAACCTAATTTTTGACCCAAAACCCTAATTTTAACCCAAAACCCTAATTTTGACCCAAAACCTAATTTTGACCCAAAACCCTAATTTTGACCCAAAACCCTATTTTTAATAAAACCCTAATTCTAACCCAAAACCCTAATTTTGACCCAAACCCTAATTTTGACCCAAAACCCAAATTTTAACCCAAAACCCTAATTTTAACCCAAAACCCTAATTTTAACTCAAAACCCTAATTCTGACCCAAACCTAATTTTGACCCAAAACCCTAATTTTGACCAAAACCCTAATTTTGACCCAAAAATTTAACTCAAAACCCTAATTCTAACCCCCTAATTTTGACCCAAAACCCTAATTTTGACCCAAAATAATTTTGACCAAAACCTAATTTACCCAAAACCAATTAACCCAAAACCCTAATTTTGACCAAAACCCTAATTTTACCCAAAACCCTAATTTTGACCCGAAACCCTAATACCCAAAACCTAATTTTAACCCAACCCTAATTTGACCCAAACCCAAATTTTGACCCAAAACCCTAATTTTGACCCAAAACCTAATTTTACCCAAAACCTAATTTTTACTAAACCCTAATTTTAACCCAAAACCCTAATTTTAACCCAAAACCCTAATTTTGACCCAAAACCTAATTTTCCTAAACCCTAATTTTGACCCAAAACCCTAATTTTTAACCCAAACCTAATTTACCCAAAACCCTAATTTTGACCCGAAACCCTAATTTTGACCCAAAACCCAAATTTTAACCAAAACCCAAATTTTAACCCAAAACCTAATTTTGACCAAACCCTAATTTTGACCCAAAACCCTAATTTTAACCCAAAACCCTAATTTTTACCAAAACCCTAATTTTAACCCAAAACCTAATTTTGACCCAAACCCTAATTTTGACCAAACCCTAATTTTGACCCAAAACCTAATTTTAACCCAAAACCCTAATTTTGACCCAAAACCCTAATTCTGACACCAAATCCCTAATTTAGACCCAAAACCCTAATTCTGATCCAAAACCCTAATTCTGATCCAAAACCCTAATTTTGACCCAAAACCCTATTTTTAACTCAAAACCCAAATTCAAACCCGAAACACTAATTTTGACCCAAAACCCTAAATTTGACCCAGAACCCTAATTTTCAACCCTAATTTTGACCCAAAACCCTAATTTTACCCCAAACCTAATTTTAACCCAAAACCCAAATTTTGACCCAAAACCCTAATTTTGACCCAAACCCATTTTTGACCCAAAACCTATTTAACCCAAAACCCTAATTTAACCCAAAACCCTAATTTTGACCAAAACCCTAATTTTAACCCAAAACCTAATTTTACCCAAAATTTAACCCTAAACCTAATTTTGACCCAAAACCCTAATTTTGACCCAAACCCTAATTTTTAACTCAAAACCCTAATTCTAACCAAAACCAATTTTGACCCAAAACCCTAATTTTGACCCAAAAACCTAATTTTACCAACCTAATTTTGACCCAAAACCCTAATTTTGAACTCAAAACCCTAATTAAAACCCTAATTTTGACCCAAAACCCTAATTTTAACCCTAATTTTGACCCAAAACCCTAATTTTAACCCAAAACCCTAATTTTGACCAAAACCCTAATTTTAACTCAAAACCTAATCCCAAACCCTTTACCCAAACCCTAATTTTGACCCAAAACCCTAATTTTGACCCAAACCCTAATTTTGACCCAAAACCCTAATTTTAACCAAAACCTAATTTTAACCCAAAACCCTAATTTAACCCAAACCTATTTTGACCCAAAACCCTAATTTTGACCCAAACCCTAATTTTAACCCAAAACCCTAATTTTAACCCAAAACCCTAATTTTAACCCAAAACCTAATTTTGACCCAAAACCCTAATTTTGACCCAAAACCCTAATTTTAACCCAAACCCTAATTTTAACCCAAACCCTAATTTAACTCAAAACCTAATTTTACCTAATGACCCAAACCCTAATTTTGACCCAAAACCCTAATTTTAACTCAAAACCCAAATTTTAACCCTAACCTAATTTGCCCAAAACCCTAATTTTGACCCAAAACCCTAATTTTGACCCAAACCCTAATTTTAACCCAAAACCTAATTTTTAACCCAAAACCCAAATTTTAACCCAAACCCTAATTTTAGACCCAAACCCTAATTTTAACCCAAAACCTAATTCACCCAAACCCTAATTTTTACCCAAAACCCTAATTTTGACCAAAACCTAATTTTACCCAAAACCCTAATTTTGACCCAAAACTAAATTTAACCCTAAACCCTAATTTTAACCCAAAACCCTAATTTTGACCCAAAACCCTAATTTTGACCCTAAAACCCTAAAAACCTATTTAACCCAAACCCTAATTTTGACCCAAAACCCTAATTTTAACTCAAAACCCTAATTTTGACCCAAACCTAAATTTAACTCAAAACCCTAATTTTGACCAAAAACCTAATTTTAACCAAAACCCTAATTTTTAACTCAAAACCCTAATTTAACCCAAACCCTAATTTTAACCCAAAACCTAATTTTGACCCAAACCCTAATTTTGACCCAAACCCTAATTCTGCTAATTTTGACCCAAAACCCTAATTTTAACTCAAAACCTAAATTTGAACCCCAAAACCCTAATTTTGACCCAAAACCCTAATTTTGAACCAAAACCCTAAATTTGAACCCCAAAACCCTAATTTTAACTCAAACCCTAATTTTGACCCAAAACCTAATTTACCCAAACCCCTAATTTTGACCAAAAACCCTAATTTTGACCCAAAACCCTAATTTTGACCCAAAACCTAATTTTAAAACCCAATTTTAACCCAAAACCCTAATTCTGACCCAAACCCTAATTTTGACCCAAAACCCTAATTTTGACCAAAACCCTAATTTTACCTAAACCCTAATTTTAACTCAAAACCCAAATTCAACCCAAAACCCAAATTTTAACCCGAAACCCTAATTTTGACCCGAAACCCTAATTCTAACCCTAATTTTGACCCAAAACCCTATTTTTAACTCAAAACCCTAATTCAAACCCCAAACGCTAATTTTGACCCAAAACCATAATTTGGACCAAAAACCCAAATTTTAACCCATAGCTCTAATTTTGACCCAAAACCCTAATTCAAACCCTAATTTTGACCCTAAACCCTAAATTTGACCCTAAACCCTAATTTTGACCCAAAACACATTTTTAACTAAAAACCCAAATTCTAACCATAACCCATAATTTTGAACCAAAACCCTAAATTTGACAAAATCCCCTAATTTTAACCCTAATTCCCCTATTTTGACCAAAACCCTAATTTTAACTCAAAACCCTAATTCAAACCCCAAACCTAATTTTGACCCAAAACCCTAATTTTGACCAAAAACCTAAATTTAACCCAAACCCAATTTTAACCCAAACCTAATATAATTTTGACCCAAAACCTAAATTGACCAAAACCTAATTTTGACCCAAAACCTAAATTGACCCAAAACCCTAATTTTGACCAAATTTTTAACTCAAAACCCAAATTCTAACCCAAACCATAATTTTGACCCAAAACCTAATTTTGACCCAAAACCCAATCCAACCCTAATTTTAACCAAAACCTAATTTTAACTCAAAACCCTAATTTTGACCCAAACCTAATTTTGACCCAAACCCTAATTCCCTAACCCTAATTTTAACCCAAAACCCAAATTTTAACCCAAAACCCTAATTTTAACCCCAAACCTAATTTTGACCCAAAACCCTAATTTTGACCAAAACCCTAAATTTTAACCCAAAACCCAATTTAACCCAAACCAAATTTGACCAAAACCCTAATTTTGACCCAAAACCCTAATTTTGACCCAAAACCTAATTTTTAACCAAAACCCTAATTTTAACCCAAAACCTAATTTTGACCCAAAACCCTAATTTTAACCCAAAACCCTAATTTTCCCTAAACCCTAATTTAAACCTAATTGACCCAAAACCTAATTTTGACCAAACCTAATTAACCCAAACCCAATTTTACCCAAAACCTAATTTTAACCCAAAACCTTAATAAAACCTAATTTTGACCCAAAACCCTAATTTTGACCAAAACCCAACCTAATTTTGACCCAAAACCTAATTCTAACCCAAAACCCTAATTTTAACCCCAATTTTTAACTCAAAACCCTAATTCAAACCCAAACCTAATTTTGACCCAAAACCTAATTTTGACCCAAACCCTAATTAACCCAAACCTAATTTTAACCCAAAACCTAATTTTAACTCAAAACCTAATTAAACCCCTAATTTGACCTAAACCCTAATTTTCCAAAACCCTAATTTTGACCCAAACCCATATTTTAACTCAAACAAATTCTAACCCTAAACTAATTTTGACCCAAAACCCTAATTTTGACCAAAAACTAATTCTAACCCTAATTTTGACCCAAAACCTAATTTTACTCAAACCTAATTCTAACCCAAACTCAATTTGACCAAAACCTAATTTTGACCCAAACCCTAATTCTAACCTATTTTGACCCAAACCCTATTTTTAACTCAAAACCCTAATTTAAACCCCAAACTCTAATTTTGACCCAAAACCCTAATTTTGACCAAAAAATTTACCAAAACCCAAATTTTAACCCTAAACCCTAATTTACCAAAATAAATAATTTTGACCCAAAACCTAATTTTGAACCCAAAACCCTAATTTTAACCAAAACCCAAATTTTAACCCTAAACCCTAATTTTGACCCAAAACCCTAATTTGACCCAAACCCTAATTTTGACCCAAAACCTAATTTTAACCCTAAACCCTATTTTAACTCAAAACCCTAATTCAAACCCAAAACCCTAATTTTGGCCTGAAACCCTAATTTTAACCCAAAACCCTAATTCTAACCCTATTTTTGACCCAAAACCCTATTTTTAACTCAAAACCCTAATTCAAACCCCAAACGCTAATTTTGACCCAAAACCCTAATTTGGACCCAAAACCCTAATTTTAACCCAAAACCCTAATTTTGACCGAAAACCCTAATTCAAACCCTAATTTTGACCATAAACCCTAAATTTGACCCAAAACCCTAATTTTAACCCAAAACCCTATTTTTAACTCAAAACCCTAATTCAAACCCCAAATGCTATTTTTGACCCAAAACCCTAATTTTGACCCGAAACCCTAATTCTAACCCTATTTATGACACAAAACCCTATTTTTAACTCAAAACTCTAATTCAAACCCCAAACGCTAATTTTGACCCAAAACCCTAATTTGGACCAAAAACCCAAATTTTAACCCAAACCCTAATTTTACCCAAAACCCTAATTCTAACCAAAAACCCTAATTTTGACCCAACCCTAATTTTGACCAAAACCCTATTTTAACTCAAAACCCAAATTTTGACCCAAAGCCTAATTTTGCCCAAAACCCTAATTTTGACCAAAAACCTAATTTTGACCCAAAACCCTAATTTTCCCAACCTATTTGACCCAAAACCCTAATTTTGAACTCAAAACCCTAATTTCAACCCTAAAACCTAATTTTGACCCAAACCCTAATTTTAACTCAAAACCCTAATTCTAACCCCCCTAATTTTGACCCAAAACCCTAATTTTAACCCAAAACCCTAATTCAACTTTGCCCAAACCTAATTTTAACCAAACCTAATTTTGACCCAAAACCTAATTTTGACCCAAACCTAATTTACCAAACCCTAATTTTAACTCAAAACCCTAATTTTAACCCAAAACCCAAATTTTAACTTAAACCCTAATTTTGACCCTAAACCCTAATTTTGACCCAAAACCCTAATTTTGACCCAAAACCCTAATTTTAACTCAAACCCTAATTCTAACCAAAACCCTAATTTTGACCCAAAACCCTAATTTTGACCCAAACCCTAATTTAATTTTGACCCAAAACCCTAATTTTAACTCAAAACCCTAATTTTAACCCAAAACCTAATTTTGACCCAAAAATTTTGACTCCAAACCCTAATTTTGACTCAAAACCTAATTTTGACCCAAAACCCTAATTTTGACCCAAACCCTAATTTTGACCTAAACCTAATTTTACCAAAACCTAATTTTCACCCAAAACCCTAATTTTAACTCAAAACCCAAATTCTAACCAAAACCTAATTTTGACCCAAAACCCTAATTTTGACCCAAACCCTAATTCTAACACCTCAAACCTATTTTTAACTCAAAACCTAATTCAAACCCAAAACCTAATTTTGACCCAAAACCTAATTTTGACCAAAAACCCATTTAACCCAAAACCCTAATTTTACCAAACCTAATTTTGACCCAAAACCTAATTCAAACCCTAATTTACCTAAACCCTAATATTGACCCAAAACCCTAATTTTGACCGAAACCCCAATTTTAACTCAAAACCCAAATTCTAACCATAAACCATAATTTTGACCAAAAACCCTAATTTTGACCCGAAACCCTAATTTAACTATTACCCAAACTAATTTTAACTCAAAACCCTAATTCAAACCCCAAACCTAATTTTGACCCAAAACCTAATTTGACCCAAACCCTAATTTTGACCCAAACCCTAATTTTGCCCAAAACCCTATTTTGACCCAAAACCCTAATTTGACCCAAACCCTAATTTTGACCCAAAACCCTAATTTTGACCCAAAACCTAATTTTGACCCAAACCTAAATTTTAACCCATTTTTAACCAAAACCCAAATTTTAACCCAAACCTATTTTGACCCAAAACCTAATTTTGACCCAACCCTAATTTGAACCCAAACCCTAATTTTAACCCAAAACCCTAATTTTAACTCAAAACCCTAATTCAACCCTAACTATTTTGACCCAAACCCTAATTTTGACCAAAACCCTAATTTTGACCCAAAACCTAATTTTAACTCAAAACCCTAATTTAACCCAAAACCCTAATTTTAACCCAAAGCTCTAATTTTAACCCAAAACCCTAATTCAAACCCTAATTTTGACCCAAAACCCTATTTTTAACTCAAAACCCTAATTCTAACCCTAAGCCCTAATTTTGACCCGAAACCCAAAATTTGACCCAACACCCTAATTTTAATCCAAAACCCTAATTTTGACCCAAACCCTATTTTTAACTCAAAACCTAATTCAAACCCCAAACGCTAAATTTTGACCCAAAACCTAATTTTGACCCAAAACCCTAAACTTTTAACCCAAAACCCTAATTTTAACTCAAAACCCTAATTCAAACCCTAACTAATTTGACCAAACCTAATTTTGACCCAAACCCTAATTTTGACCCAAAACCCTAATTTTAACCCAAACCCTATTTTTAACTCAAAACCTAAATTTTAACCAAAAACCCTAATTTGACCCAAAACCTAATTTGACCCAAACCTAATTTTACCCAACCCTATTTTAACCTCAAACCCTAATTTTAAACCAAAACCCTAATTTTAACCCAAAGCCCTAATTTTGACCCGAAACCCTAATTCTAACCCTATTTTTGACCCAAAACCCTATTCTTAACTCAAAACCCTAATTCAAACCCCAAACTCTAATTTTGACCCAAAACCTTAATTTGGACCAAAAACCCAAATTTTTAACCCAAAACCCTAATTTTAACCCAAAGCTCTAATTCAAACCCTAATTTTGACCTAAACCCTAATTTTGACCCAAAACCTAATTTTGACCCAAAACCCTAATTTTAACCCAAAACCCTAATTTACCTAAACCCTAATTTTAACCCAAAACCCTAATTTTAACCCCAAACCTAATTTTGACCCAACCCTAATTTTGACCCAAAACCCTAATTTTTAACTCAAAACCCTAATTTTAACCCAAAACCCTAATTTTACCCAAACCCTAATTTTGACCCAAAACCTAATTTTAACCAAAACCCTAATTCTAACCCAAAACCTAATTTTGACCCAAACCCTAATTTTGACCCAAAAACCTAAATTTTAACCCAAAACCCTAATTTTAACCCAAAACTCTAATTTTGACCCAAAACCTAATTTTTAACACAAAACCCAAATTTTAACCAAAAACCAAATTTTACCCAAAACCCTAATTTTGACCCAAACCCTAATTTTGACCCTAAACCTAATTTTCACCCAAAACCCTATTTTTAACTCAAAACCCAAATTCTAACCCTAAGCCTAATTTTGACCCAAAACCCTAATTTTGACCAAAACCTAATTCTAACCCAAAACCCTAATTTCCCAAACCCTAATTTTAACTCAAAACCTAATTCAAACCCCAAACCCTAATTTTTGACCAAAACCCTAATTTTGACCCAAACACTAATTTTGACCCAAAACCCAATTTTTAACTCAAAACCCTAATTTTAACCCAAAACCCTAATTTAACCTAATTTTGACCAAAACCCTAATTTTGACCCAAATTTGACCCAAACCCTAATTTTAACCCAAAACCCTAATTTTAACCCAAACCCTAATTTTTAACCCAAAACCTAATTTTGACCCAAAACCTAATTTTTAACTCAAAACCCTAATTTTAACCCAAAACCCTAATTTTAACCCTAAAACTAATTTAACCAAAACCCTAATTTTGACCCAAACCCTAATTTTCACCTAAAACCCTAATTTTTAACTCAAAACCCAAATTCTAACCCTAAAACCTAATTTTGACCAAGAAACCTAATTTTTACCCAAAACCCTAATTTTAACCCAAAAACCTAATTCAAACCCAAAACCCTAATTTTAACCCCAAACCTAATTTTGACCCAAAACCCTAATTATGACCCAAAACCTAATTTAACCCAAACCCTAATTTTAAAACCCTAATTTTAACCCAAAACCCTAATTTTAACCCAAAGCTCTAATTTTGACCCAAAACCCAAATTTTAACCCAAAACCCTAATTTTGACCCAAAGCCCTAATTTTAAAGCAAAACCCTAATTCTTACCCTATTTTTGACCCAAAACCCTATTTTTAACTCAAAACCAAAATTCAAACCCTAAACCCTAATGTTGACCCAAACCTAATTTGACCCAACCTAATTACCAAAAACCCAAAAATAACCCAAAACTCTAATTTTGACCCAAAACCCTAATTCAAACCCTATTTTTGACCATAAACCATAAATTTGACCCAAGACCCTAATTTTGACCCAAAACCCATTTTTTAACTCAAAACCCAAATTCTAACCCTAAGCCCTAATTTTGACCCAAAACCCTAATTTTGATCCAAAACCCTAATTCTAACCCTATTTATGACCCAAAACCCTATTTTTAACTCAAAACCCTAATTCAAACCCCAAACGCTAATTTTGACCCAAAACCCTAATTTTGACCCAAAACCCTAATTCTAACCCTATTTTTGACCCAAAACCCTATTTTTAACTCAAAACCCTAATTCAAACCCCAAACGCTAATTTTGACCCCAAAACCCTAATTTTGACCGAAACCCAAAACCCTAATTTTAACTACCCCTAATTTTGACCCAAACCCTAATTTTGACCCAAAACCCTAATTCAAACCCTAATTTTGACCTTAAACCCTAAAATTGACCCAAAACCCTAATTTTGACCGAAACCCCATTTTTAACTCAAAACCCAAATTCTAACCATAAACCATAATTTTGACCCAAAACCCTAATTTTGACCCGAAACCCTAATTCTAACCCTATTTATGACCCAAAACCCTATTTTTAACTCAAAACCCTAATTCTAACCCTATTTTTGACCCAAAACCCTAATTTTGACCCGAAACCCTATTTCTAAACCTATTTATGACCCAAAACCCTATTTCTAACTCAAAACCCTAATTCAAACCCCAAACGCTAATTTTGACCCAAAACCCTAATTTGGACCAAAATCCCAAATTTTAACCCAAAACCCAAATTTTAACCCAAAGCTCTAATTCAAACCCTAATTTTGACCCTAAACCCTAAATTTGACCCAAAACCCTAATTTTGACCCTAAACCCTAATTCTAACCCAAAACCCTATTTCTAACCCTATTTTTAACTCAAAACCCTAATTCAAACCCCAAACGCTAATTTTGACCCGAAACCCTAATTTTGACCCAAAACCCAATTTTTAACTCAACCCAAATTCTAACCCTAAGCCCTAATTTTGACCCAAAACCCTAATTTTGACCCAAACCCTAATTCTAACCCAAAACCCTAATTCTAACCCTATTTTTGACCCAAAAACCCAAATTTTAACCCAAAACCCTAATTTTGACCCAAACCCTAATTCTAACCCAAAACCCTAATTTTGACCCAAAACCCTAATTTGGACACAAAACCCAAATTTTTACCAAAAACCCAAATTTTAACCCAAAGCTCTAATTTTGACCCAAAACCCTAATTTTGACCCTAAACCCTAATTTTCACCCAAAACCCTATTTTTAACTCAAAACCCAAATTCTAACCCTAAGCCCTAATTTTGACCCAAAACCCTAATTTTGACCGGAAACCCTAATTCTAACCCAAAACCCTATTTCTAACCCTATTTTAAACTCAAAACCCTAATTCAAACCCCCAAACGCTAATTTTGACCCGAAACCCTAATTTTGACCCGAAACCCTAATTTTGACCCAAAATCCAATTTTTAACTCAACCCAAATTCTAACCCTAAGCCCTAATTTTGACCCAAAACCCTAATTTTGACCCAAACCCTAATTCTAACCCAAAACCCTATTTCTAACCCTATTTTTAACTCAAAACCCTAATTTTGACCCAAAACCCAAATTTTTACCAAAAACCCTAATTTTCACCCAAAACCCAAATTTTAACCCAAAACCCAATTTGACCCTAAACCCTAATTTTGACCCTAAACCCTATTTTTCCCCCAAAAACCTATTTTTAACTCAAAACCCAAATTCTAACCCTAAGCCCTAATTTTGACCCAAAACCCTAATTTTGACCTGAAACCCTAATTTTAACCCAAAACGCTAATTCTAACCCCAAACACTAATTTTGACCCAAAACCCTAATTTTGACCCGATACCCTAATTCTAACCCAATTTTTGACCCAAAACCCTATTTTTAACTCAAAACCCTAATTAAAACCCTAAACGCTAATTTTGACCCAAAACACAAATTTTAACCCAAAGCTCTAATTTTGACCGAAAACCCTAATTTTGACCCGAAACCCTAATTCTAACCCTATTTATGACCCAAAACCCTATTTTTAACTCAAAACCCTAATTCAAACCCAAAACGCTAATTTTGACCCAAAACCCTAATTTGGACCAAAAACCCAAATTTTAACCCAAAGCTCTAATTTTGACCCAAAACCCTAATTCAAACCCTATTTTTGACCATAAACCATAAATTTGACCCAAGACCCTAATTTTGACCCAAAACCCATTTTTTAACTCAAAACCCAAATTCTAACCCTAAGCCCTAATTTTGACCCAAAACCCTAATTTTGATCCAAAACCCTAATTCTAACCCTAAATTTTACCCAAAACCCTAATTATAACTCAAACCCAATTCCATAATTTTGACCCTAAACCCTGATTTTGACCCAAAACCCTAATTTTGACATGAAACCCTAATTCTAACCCTATTTTTGACCCAAAACCCTATTTTTAACTCAAAACCCTAATTCAAACCCCAAACGCTAATTTTGACCCAAAACCCTAATTTGGACAAAAAACCCAAAACCCTAATTTTAACCCAAAGCTCTAATTTTGACCCAAAACCCTAATTCAAACCCTAATTTTGACCCTAAACCCTAAAATTTACCCAAAACCCTAATTTTGACCGAAAACCCCATTTTTAACTCAAAACCCAAATTCTATCCAGAAACCATAATTTTAACCCGAAACCCTAATTTTAACCCGAAACACTAATTTTAACCCTATTTATGACCCAAAACCTATTTTTAACTCAAACCCTAATTCTAACCCTATTTTTGACCCAAAACCTAATTTAACCTATTTTTGACCCAAAACCCTACTTTTAACTCAAAACCCTAATTCAACCCACCTAATTTTGACCTAAAACCTAATTTGGACAAAAAACCCAAATTTTAACCCAAAACCCAAATTTTAACCCAATGCTCTATTTTAAACGCTAATTTTGACCCCAAACGCTAAAATTGACACTAAACGCTAATTTTGACCCTAAACCCTAATACTATCCCAAAAGCAAATTTCTAACCCTATTTTTAACTCAAGGCCCTTCTTCAATCCCCAAACGCTAATTTTGACCAGAAACCCTAATTTTGAGCAAAAACACATTTTTTAACTAAACCCAAATTCTAACCCTAAGGCCTAATTTTGACCAAAAAACCTAATTTTGACCCTAAACCCTAATTCTAACCCAAAACCTAATTCTAACCCTAATTTTACCAAAACCCAAATTACCAAAACCCTAATTTTAAACCTCAATTTTGACCAAAACCTAATTTTGACCCAAAACCCTAATTTTAACAAAACCCTAATTTTAAACCCAAAAACCCAAATTTTAACCCAAAGCTCTAATTTTGACCCAAAACCCTATTTTTGACCCTAAACCCTAATTTTCACCCAAACCCCTATTTTTAACTCAAAACCCAAATTCTAACCCTAAGCCCTAATTTTGACCCAAAACCTAATTTTGACCCAATACCCTAATTTTAACCCAAAACCCTAATTCTAACACTATTTTTAACACAAAACCCTAATTCAAACCCCAAACACTAAATTTGACCAAAAACCCTAATTTGTACCAAAAACCCAAATTTTACCCAAACCAATTTACTAATTTGACCCAAACCCTAATTTTGCCCAAACCCTAATTTTAATAAACCTAAATTTAACCTAAACCCTAATTTTGACCCAAACCTAATTTTAACCCAAAACCCTAATTTTCCCCTATTCCAAACCCTACCCTATTTTTACAAACCTAATTTTGACCCAAAACCCTAATTTTAACCAACCCAAATTCTAACCCAAAGCCTAATTTTGACCCAAAACCCTAATTTTGACCAAAACCCTAATTTTAACCTAAAACCCTATTTTAACCCAAAACCCAAATTTTAACCCTAAGCATAATTTTTGACCCGAAACCCTAATTTTAACCCAAAACCCTAATTTTAACCCAAACCCTAATTTTAACCCCAAACCCTAATTTGACCCAAATTGACCCAAAACCCTAATTTTGACCCGAAACCCTAATTTTAACACAAAACCAAATTATAACCAAAACCCTAATTTTTAACCCAAAACCCTAATTTTGACCCTAAACGCTAATTTTGACCCAAAACACAAAACTATTTTAACCCAAAACCTCTAATTTTGACCCAAAACCCTAATTTTGACCCAAAACCCTAATTTTGACCCAAAACCTAATTTCCACCTAATTTTGAACCAAAACCCTATTTTTAACTCAAAACCCTAATTTTAACCCAAAACGCTAATTTTGACCCAAAACCCTAATTTTGACAAGAAACCCTAATTTTACCTTTTAACCCCAACCCTAATTTTGACCCAAACCCTAATTCAAACCCTAATTATGACCATAAACCATAAATTTGACCCAAGACCCTAATTTTGACCCAAAACCCATTTTTAACTCAAAACCCAAATTCTAACCCTAAACCCTAATTTTGACCCATAACCCAAAACCCTAATTTTGATCCAAAACCCTAATTCTAACCCTATTTTTTACCCAAAACCCTATTTTTAACTCAACCATAATTCAAACCCCAAACTCAAATTTTGACCCAAAACCCTAATTTTGACCCAAAACCCTAATTCTAACCCTATTTTTGACCCAAAACCCTATTTTTAACTCAACCCTAATTCAAACCCCAAACGCTAATTTTGACACCAAAGCCTAATTTGGACAAAAAACCCAAAACCCTAATTTTAACCCAAAGCTCTAATTTTGACCCAAAACCCTAATTCAAACCCTAATTTTGACCTTAAACCCTAAAATTGACCCAAAACCCTAATTTTGACCGAAACCCCATTTTTAACTCAAAACCCAAATTCTAACCATAAACCATAATTTTGACCCAAAACCCTAATTTTGACCCGAAACCCTAATTCTAACCCTATTTATGACCCAAAACCCTATTTTTAACTCAAAACCCTAATTCAAACCCTAATTTTGACCCGAAACCCTAATTCTAACCCTATTTATGACCCAAAACCCTACTTTTAACTCAAAACCCTAATTCAAACCCCAAACGCTAATTTTGACCCAAAACCCTAATTTGGACCAAAAACCCAAATTTTAACCCAAAACCCAAATTTTAACCCAAAGCTCTAATTTAAACCCTAATTTTGACCCTAAACCCTAAATTTGACCCAAAACCCTAATTTTGACCCGAAACCCTAATTCTAACCCAAAACCCTATTTCTAACCCTATTTTTAACTCAAAACCCTAATTCAAACCCCAAACGCTAATTTTGACCCGAAACCCTAATTTTGACCCAAAAACCCAAATTTTAACCCAAAACCCTAATTTTAACTCAAACCCTAATTCTAACCTAAACCCTAATTTTGACCCAAAACCTAATTTTTACCCGAAACCCTAATTCTAACCCAAAACCCTATTTTAAACCCTAATTATGACCCTAAAACCTAATTTTGACCCAAAACACTAATTTTAACCCTAATTACCCCTAATTTTGACCCAAACCCTAAATTTGACCCAAAACCCTAATTTTGACCCTAAACCCTAATTCTAACCCAAAACCCTAATTTTAACCCAAAGCTTTAATTTTGACCCAAAACCCTAATTTTGACCCTAAACCCTAATTTTCACCCAAAACCCTATTTTTAACTCAAAACCCAAATTCTAACCCTAAGCCCTAATTTTGACCCAAAACCCTAATTTTGACCCGAAACCCTAATTCTAACCCAAAACACTAATTCTAACCCTATTTTTAACTCAAAACCCTAATCCAAACCCCAAACCCTAATTTTGACCCAAAACCCAAATTTGGACCCAAAACCCTAATTCTAACCCGAAGCTCTAATTTTGACCCAAACCCTAATTTTGACCCAAAACCCTAATTTTGACCCAAACCCTAATTTTAACCCAAAACCCTAATTTTACAAACCCTAATTTTAACCCAAAACCTAATTTTACCCATTGACCCAAAACCCAATTTTTAACTCAAACCCTAATTCTAACCCTAAACCCTAATTTTGACCTACCAAAACCCTAATTTTGCCCATTTTACTTAAACCCTAATTTTAACCCAAAACCCTAATTTTAACTCAAATTTTAACCCAAACAATTTTACCCTAAGCCCTACTTTTGACCCAAAACCCTAATTTTGACTCGAAACCCTAATTTTAACCCAAAACGCTAATTCTAACCCCAAACACTAATTTTGACCCAAAACCCTAATTTTGACCCGATACCCTAATTCTAACCCAATTTTTGACCCAAAACCCTATTTTTAACTCAAAACCCTAATTAAAACCCTAAACGCTAATTTTGACCCAAAACCCAAATTCTAACCCTAAGCCCTAATATTGACCCAAAACCCTAATTTTGATCCGAAACCCTAATTCTAACCCTATTTTTGACCCAAAACCCCATTTTTAACTCAAAACCCTAATTTAAACCCAAAACCCTAATTTTGACCCAAAACCCTAAATTTTGACCCAAAAACCTAATTTTAACCCAAAACCCTAATTTTGACCTTAAACCCTAATTTCAACCCATTTTCCAACCCTAATTTTGCCCAACCTAACCCTATATTTGACCATAAACCATAAATTTGACCCAAGACCCTAATTTTGACCCAAAACCCATTTTTTAACTCAAAACCCAAATTCTAACCCTAAGCCCTAATTTTGACCCAAAACCCTAATTTTGATCCAAAACCCTAATTCTAACCCTATTTTTTACCCAAAACCCTATTTTTAACTCAACCATAATTCAAACCCCAAACTCAAATTTTGACCCAAAACCCTAATTTTGACCCAAAACCCTAATTCTAACCCTATTTTTGACCCAAAACCCTATTTTTAACTCAAAACCCTAATTCAAACCCCAAACGCTAATTTTGACCCCAAAGCCTAATTTGGACAAAAAACCCAAAACCCTAATTTTAACCCAAAGCTCTAATTTTGACCCAAAACCCTAATTCAAACCCTAATTTTGACCTTAAACCCTAAAATTGACCCAAAACCCTAATTTTGACCGAAACCCCATTTTTAACTCAAAACCCAAATTCTAACCATAAACCATAATTTTGACCCAAAACCCTAATTTTGACCCGAAACCCTAATTCTAACCCTATTTATGACCCAAAACCCTATTTTTAACTCAAAACCCTAATTCAAACCCCAAACGCTAATTTTGACCCAAAACCCTAATTCTAACCCTATTTTTGACCCAAAACCCTATTTTTAACTCAAAACCCTAATTCAAACCCCAAACGCTAATTTTGACCCCAAAGCCTAATTTTGACCGAAACCCCAATTTTAACACAAAACCCAAATTTAACCCAAAACCCTAATTTTAACCCCTAATTTTGACCCTATTCCCTAATTTTGACCCAAAACCCTAATTTTGACCCGAAACACTAATTCTAACCCAAAAACTTAATTCTAACCCTTTTTTGACCCAAAACCCTAATTCAAACCCCAAACGCTAATTTTGTCCCGAAACCCTAATTTTGACCGAAACCCTAATTTAACTCAACCCTAATTTTAACCCTAAACCTAATTTTGACCCAAAACCTAATTTGACCCAAACCCCAATTTTAACCAAAACCCTAATTCTACAACCCTAATTTTGACCCAAAACCTAATTTTGACCCAAAACCCTAATTATAACCCTTTAACCCAAAACCCTAATTTTAACCCCATAACCTAATTTTGACCCAAAACCTAATTTTTTTGACCCAAAACCCAAATTTTTACCCTAAACCCAAATTTTAACCCAAACCTAATTTTGACCCAACCTAATTTTACCCAAAACGCTAATTTTGACCCAAAACCCTATTTTACCAAAAACCCTAATTTTGACCCTAAACCCTAATTTTCACCCAAAACCCTATTTTTAACTCAAAACCCAAATTCTAACCCTAAGCCCTAATTTTGACCCAAAACCCTAATTTTGACCGGAAACCCTAATTCTAACCCAAAACCCTATTTCTAACCCTATTTTAAACTCAAAACCCTAATTCAAACCCCCAAACGCTAATTTTGACCCGAAACCCTAATTTTGACCCGAAACCCTAATTTTGACCCAAAATCCAATTTTTAACTCAACCCAAATTCTAACCCTAAGCCCTAATTTTGACCCAAAACCCTAATTTTGACCCAAAACCCTAATTTTGACCCAAACCCTAATTCTAACCCAAAACCCTATTTCTAACCCTATTTTTAACTCAAAACCCTAATTTTGACCCAAAACCCAATTTTTAACTCAACCCAAATTCTAACCCTAAGCCCTAATTTTGACCCAAAACCCTAATTTTGACCCTAAACCCTAATTTTCACCTAAAACCCTATTTTTAACTCAAAACCCAAATTCTAACCCTAAGCCCTAATTTTGACCCAAAACCCTAATTTTGACCCGAAACCCTAATTTTAACCCAAAACGCTAATTCTATCCCCAAACACTAATTTTGACCCAAAACCCAAATTTTGACCCGATACCCTAATTCTAACCCAATTTTTGACCCAAAACCCTATTTTTAACTCAAAACCCTAATTAAAACCCTAAACGCTAATTTTGACCCAAAACACAAATTTTAACCCAAAGCTCTAATTTTGACCGAAAACCCTAATTTTGACCCGAAACCCTAATTCTAACCCTATTTATGACCCAAAACCCTATTTTTAACTCAAAACCCTAATTCAAACCCAAAACGCTAATTTTGACCCAATACCCTAATTTGGACCAAAAACCCAAATTTTAACCCAAAACCCTAATTTTGACCCAAAACCCTAATTCAAACCCTATTTTTGACCATAAACCATAAATTTGACCCAAGACCCTAATTTTGACCCAAAACCCATTTTTTAACTCAAAACCCAAATTCTAACCCTAAGCCCTAATTTTGACCCAAAACCCTAATTTTGATCCAAAACCCTAATTCTAACCCTATTTTTTACCCAAAACCCTATTTTTAACTCAACCATAATTCAAACCCCAAACTCAAATTTTGACCCAAAACCCTAATTTTGACCCAAAACCCTAATTCTAACCCTATTTTTGACCCAAAACCCTATTTTTAACTCAACCCTAATTCAAACCCCAAACGCTAAT
>JAUPTC010000018.1:263445-292704 GCA_030762895.1 Sophora flavescens
GGTTTTGGGTGAAAATTAGGGTCTTGGGTCAAATTTAGGTTTTATGGTCAAAATTAGGGTTTCAATTAGGGTTTTCGGTCAAAATTAGAGCTTTGGGTGAAAGTTAGGGTTTTGGTTTAAAATTTGGGTTTTTGGTCCAAATTAGGGTTTTGGGTCAAAATTAGCGTTTGGGGTTTGAATTAGGGTTTTGAGTTAAAAATAGGGTTTTGGGTTAGAATTAGGGTTTCGGGTCAAAATTAGGGCTTAGGGTTAGAATTTGGGTTTTGAGTTAAAAATGGGGTTTTCGGTCAAAATTAGGGTTTTGGGTCAATTTTAGGGTTTAGGGTCAAAATTAGGGTTTTGGGTCAAAATTAGAGCTTTGGGTTAAAATTAGGGATGTGGGTTAAAATTTGGGTTTTTGGTCCAAATTATGGTTTTGGGTCAAAATTAGCGATTGGGGTTTGGATTAGGGTTTTGACTTAAAAATAGGGTTAGAATTAGGGTTTTGGGTTAAAATTAGGGTATTGGGTCAAAATTAGGTTTTGGGTCAAAATTAGGGCTTAGGGTTAGAATTTGGGTTTTGAGTTAAAAATAGGGGTTTGGGTGAAAATTAGGGTTTAAGGTCAAAATTTGAGCTTTGGGTTAAAATTTGGGTTTTGGGTCCAAATTAGGGTTTTGGGTCAAAATTAGCGTTTAGGGTTTTAATTTGGGTTTTGAGTTAAAAAATAGGGTTTTGGTTAAAAATTGGGTTAGAATTAGGGTTTTGGGTTAAAATTAGGGTTTCTTGTCAAAATTAGAGTTTTGGGTCAAAATTAGGGCTTAGGGTTAGAATTGGATTTTGGGTAACATTTTAGTTTCGGGTCATAATTAGGGTTCTCGGTCAAAAATAGGGTTAGAATTAGGTTTTTGGGTAAATTTAGGGTTCTTGGTCAAAATTAGGGTTTAGGGTTTGAAATAGGGTTTTGAGTTTAAAATAGGGTTTTGGGTCAAAAATAGGGTAAAAATTATGGCTTTGGGTTAAAATTAGGGTTTTGGTTTAAAATTAGTGTTTCGGGTCAATATTAGGGTTCTGGGTCAAATTTTGGGTTTAGGATCAAAATTAGGGTTTAGGGTTTGAAATAGGGTTTTGGGTCAAAATTAAGGCTTTGGGTTAAAATTAGGGGTTTCGGTCCAAATTAGGGTTTACGGTTTAAATTTGGGTTTTGAGTTAAAAATAGGATTTTGGGTCAATAATAGAGTTAGAATTAGGGTTTTGGGTTCAAATTTGGGTTTCGGATCAAAATTAGGATTTAGGGTCAAAATTCGGGTTTTGGGTCAAAATTCGGGTTTTGGGTCAAAATTAGAGCTTTGGTTTAAAATTAGGGTTTTGGGTTAAAATTTGGGTTTTTGGTCCAAATTAGGGTTTTGGGTCAAAATTAGAGCTTTGGGTTGAAATTAGGGTTTTGGGTCAAAATTAGTGTTTGGGGTTTGAATTAGGGTTTTGAGTTAAAAATAGGGTTTTGGGTCAAAATTAGGGTTTGAATTAGGGTTTTGGGTCAAAATTAGAGCTTTGGGTTGAAATTAGGGTTTTGGGTCAAAATTAGCGTTTGGCGTTTGAATTAGGGTTTTGAGTTAAAAATTGGGTTTTGGGACAAATTTAGGGTTTAGGATCAAAATTAGGGTTTTGGGTCAAAATTAGAGCTTTGGGTTAAAATTAGGGTTTTTGGTCCAAATTAGGGGTTTGGGTCAAAATTAGTGTTTGGGGTTTGAATTAGGGTTTTGAGTTAAAAATAGGGTTTTGGGTCAAAATTAGGGTTAGAATTAGGGTTTTGGGTTATTATTAGGGTTTCGGGTCAAAATTAGGGTTTTGGGTCAAAATTAGGGCTTAGGGTTAGAATTTGGGTTTTGAGTTAAAACTAGGGTTTTGGGTGAAAATCAGGGTTTAGGGTCAAAATTAGGTTATTGGGTCAAAATTTGAGCTTTGGGATAAATTTGGGTTTTTGGTTAAAATTTGGGTTTTGGGTCCAAATTAGGGCTTTGGGTTAAAATTACGGCTTTGGGTGAAAATTAGGGTTTTCGGTTAAAATTTGGGTTTTTGGTCCAAATTAGGGTTTTGGGTCAAAATTAGTGTTTGGGGTTTGAATTAGGGTTTTGAGTTAAAAATAGGGTGTTGGGTCAAAATTGGGGTTAGAATTAGGGTTTTGGGTTAAAATTAGAGTTTTGGGTCAAAATTAGGGCTTAGGGTTAGAATTTGGGTTTTGGGTAAAATTTTGGTTTCGGGTCATAATTAGGGTTCTGGGTCAAAAATAGGGTTAGAATTACGGTTTTGGGTAAATTTAGGGTTATTGGTCAAAATTAGGGTTTAGGGTTTGAAATAGGGTTCTGGGTCAAATTTTGGGTTTAGGATCAAAATTAGGGTTTAGGGTTTGAAATAGGCTTTTGGGTCAAAATTAAGGCTTTGGGTTAAAATTAGGGGTTTCGGTCCAAATTAGGGTTTACGGTTTAAATTTGGGTTTTGAGTTAAAAATAGGATTTTGGGTCAAAAATAGGGTTAATAATTAGGGTTTTGGGTTAAATTTTGGGTTTCGGATCAAAATTAGGGTTCTGGGTCAAATTTAGTGTATAGGGTCAACATTAGGGTTTGAATTAGGGTTTTGGGTCAAAATTAGAGCTTTGGGTTAAAATTAGGGTTTTGGGTCAAATTTAGGGCTTAGGGATAGAATTTGGGTATTGAGTTAAAAATTGGGTTTTGGGTCAAAATTACGGTTTGAATTAGGGTTTTGGGTCAAAATTAGAGCTTTGGGTTGAAATTAGGGTTTTGGGTTAAAATTTGGGTTTTTGGTCCAAATTAGGGTTTTGGGTCAAAATTAGTGTTTGGGGTTTGAGTTAGGGTTTTGAGTTAAAAATAGGGTTTTGGGTCAAAAATAGCGTTAGAATTAGGGTTTTGGTTTAAAATTAGGGTTTCGGATCAAAATTAGGGTTTTGGGTCAAAATTTGGGCTTAGCGTTAGAATTTGGGTTTTTAGTTAAAAATAGGGTTTTGGGTCAAAATTAGAGCTTTGGGTTAAAATTTGGGTTTTGGGTTAAAATTAGGGTTTCGGGTCAAAATTCGGGTTTTGGGTCGAAATTAGGGTTAGAATTAGGGTTTCGGGTCAAAATTAGGGTTTTGGGTCAAATTTAGGGTTTAGGGTTAAAATTATGGTTAGAATTAGGGTTTCGGGTCAAAATTAGGGCTTAGGGTTAGAATTTGTGTTTTGAGTTAAAAATGGGGTTTTCGGTCAAAATTAGGGTGTAGGGTCAAAATTATGGTTTGAATTAGGGTTTTGGGTCAAAATTATAGCTTTGGGTTAAAATTTGGGTTTTTGGTCCAAATTATGGTGTTGGGATTTGAATTAGGGTTTGAGTTAAAAATAAGGTTAGAATTAGGGTTTTGGGTTAAAATATGGGGTTCGGGTCAAAATTAGGGTTTTGGGTCAAAATTAGGGCTTAGGGTTAGAATTTGGGTTTTGAGTTAAAAATAGGGTTTTGGGTCAAAAATAGCGTTAGAATTAGGGTTTTGGTTTAAAATTAGGGTTTCGGATCAAAATTAGGGTTTTGGGTCAAAATTTGGGCTTAGCGTTAGAATTTGGGTTTTTAGTTAAAAATAGGGTTTTGGGTCAAAATTAGAGCTTTGGGTTAGAATAGGGTTAGAATTAGGGTTTTGGGTTAGAATTAGGGTTTCGGGTCAAAATTAGGGTTTTGTGTTAAAATTTGGGCTTAGGGTTAGAATTTGAGTTGAGTTAAAAAAGGGTTTTGGGTGAAAATTAGGGTCTTGGGTCAAATTTAGGGTTTATGGTCAAAATTAGGATTTTCGGTCAAAATTAGAGCTTTGGGTGAAAATTAGGGTTTTGGTTTTGGGTCAAAATTAGCGTTTGGGGTTTGAATTAGGGTTTTGAGTTAAAATTAGGGTGTTGTGTCAAAATTAGGGTTAGAATTAGGGTTTTGGGTTAAAATTGGGTTTTGGTTTAAAATTGGGTTAGAATTAGGGTTTTGGGTTAAAATTAGGGTTTCGTGTCAAAATTAGAGTTTTTGGTCAAAATTAGGGCTTAGGGTTAGAATTTGGGTTTTGGGTAAAATTTTGGTTTGGGTCATAATTAGGGTTCTGGGTCAAAAATAGGGTTAGAATTAGGGTTTTGGGTAAATTTAGGGTTCTTGGTCAAAATTAGGGTTTAGGGTTTGAAATTGGGTTTTGAGTTTAAATTAGGGTTTTGGGTCAAAAATAGGGTAAAAATTATGGCTTGGGTTTAAAATTATAGTTTTGGGTTAAAATTAGGGTTTTGATTTAAAATAAGTGTTTCGGGTCAAAATTAGGATTCTGGGTCAAATTTTGGGTTTAGGATCAAAATTAGGGTTTAGGATCGAAATTAAGGCTTTGGGTTAAAATTAGGGGTTTAGGTCAAAATTAGGAGTTTTGTTCCAAATTATGGTTTACTGTTTAAATTTGGGTTTTGAGTTAAAAATAGGATTTTGGGTCAAAAATAGGGTTAGAATTTGGGTTTTGAGTTAAAATATGCGTTTTGGGTCAAAATTAGGGTCTTGGGTCAAATTTAGGGTTTATGGTCAAAATTAGGGTTTGAATTAGTGTTTGGGGTTTGAATTAGGGTATTGAGTTAAAAATAGGGTTTTGGGTCAAAAATAAGGTTAGAGTTAGGGTTTCGGGTCAAAATTAGGGTTTTGGGTCAAAATTTGGGCTTAGGGTTAGAATTTGGGTTTTGAATCAAAAAATGGGTTTTGGGTGAAAATTAGGTTCTTGGGTCAAATTTAGGGTTTATGGTCAAAATTAGGGTTTCAATTAGGGTTTTCGGTCATAATTAGAGCTTTGGGTGAAAGTTAGGGTTTTGGTTTAAAATTTGGGTTTTTGGTCCAAATTAGGGTTTTGGGTCAAAATTAGTGTTTGGGGTTTGAATTAGGGTTTTGAGTTAAAAATAAGGTTTATGGGTCAAAAATAGGGTTAGAATTATGGTTTTTGGTTAGAATTAGGGTTTCGGGTCAAAATTAGGGCTTAGGGTTAGAATTTGGGTTTTGAGTTAAAAATGGGGTTTTGGTTCAAAATTAGGGTTTTGGGTCAAATTTAGGGTTTAGGGTCAAAATTAGGGTTTTCGGTCAAAATTAGAGCTTTGGGTTAAAATTAGGGTTTTGCGTTAAAATTTGGGTTTTTGGTCCAAATTAGGGTTTTGGGTCAAAATTAGCGTTTGTGGTTTGAATTAGGGTTTTGAGTTAAAAATAGGGTTTTGGGTCAAATTTAGGGTTTAGGGTCAAAATTAGGGTATGAATTAGGTTTTTGGGTCAAAATTAGAGCTTTGGGTTGAAATTAGGGTTTTGGGTCAAAATTAGCGTTTGGGGTTTGAATTAGGGTTTTGAGTTAAAAATTGGTTTTTGGGACAAATTTAGGGTTTAGGGTCAAAATTAGGGTTTTGGGTCAAAATTAGAGCTTTGGGTTAAAATTAGGGTTTTTGGTCCAAATTAGGGGTTTGGGTCAAAATTAGTGTTTGGGGTTTGAATTAGGGTTTTGAGTTAAAAATAGGGTTTTGGGTCAAAAATAGGGTTAGAATTAGGGTTTTGGGTTATTATTAGGGTTTCGGGTCAAAATTAGGGTTTTGGGTCAAAATTAGGGCTTAGGGTTAGAATTTGGGTTTTGAGTTAAAACTAGGGTTTTGGGTGAAAATCAGGGTTTAGGGTCAAAATTAGGTTATTGGGTCAAAATTTGAGCTTTGGGATAAATTTGGGTTTTTGGTTAAAATTTAGGTTTTGGGTCCAAATTAGGGATTTGGGTCAAAATTAGCGTTTAGGGTTTTAATTAGGGTTTTGAGTTAAAAATAGGGTTTGGGTCAAAAATTGGGTTAGAATTAGGGTTTTGGGTTAAAATTAGGGCTTCGTGTCAAAATTAGAGTTTTGGGTCAAAATTAGGGATTAGGGTTAGAATTTGTGTTTTGGGTAAAATTTTGGTTTCGGGTCATAATTAGGGTTCTGGGTCAAAAATAGGGTTAGAATTACGGTTTTGGGTAAAATTAGGGTTATTGGTCAAAATTAGGGTTTAGGGTTTGAAATAGGGTTCTGGGTCAAATTTTGGGTTTAGGATCAAAATTAGGGTTTAGGGTTTGAAATAGGCTTTTGGGTCAAAATTAAGGCTTTGGGTTAAAATTAGGGGTTTCGGTCCAAATTAGGGTTTACGGTTTAAATTTGTGTTTTGAGTTAAAAATAGGATTTTGGGTCAAAAATAGGGTTAATAATTAGGGTTTTGGGTTAAAATTTGGGTTTCGGATCAAAATTAGGGTTCTGGGTCAAATTTAGTGTATAGGGTCAACATTAGGGTTTGAATTAGGGTTTTGGGTCAAAATTAGAGCTTTTGGTTAAAATTAGGGTTTTGGGTCAAAATTAGGGCTTAGGGATAGAATTTGGGTTTTGAGTTAAAAATTGGGTTTTGGGTCAAAATTAGGGTTTGAATTAGGGTTTTGGGTCAAAATTAGAGCTTTGGGTTGAAATTAGGGTTTTGGGTTAAAATTTGGGTTTTTGGTCCAAATTAGGGTTTTGGGTCAAAATTAGTGTTTGGGGTTTGAGTTAGGGTTTTGAGTTAAAAATAGGGTTTTGGGTCAAAAATAGCGTTAGAATTAGGGTTTTGGTTTAAAATTAGGGTTTCGGATCAAAATTAGGGTTTTGGGTCAAAATTTGGGCTTAGCGTTAGAATTTGGGTTTTTAGTTAAAAATAGGGTTTTGGGTCAAAATTAGAGCTTTGGGTTAAAATTTTGGTTTTGGGTTGAAATTAGGGTTTCGGGTCAAAATTCGGGTTTTGGGTCTAAATTAGGGTTAGAATTAGGGTTTCGGGTCAAAATTAGGGTTTTGGGTCAAATTTATGGTTTAGGGTTAAAATTAGGGTTAGAATTAGGGTTTCGGGTCAAAATTAGGGTTTTGGGTCAAAATTAGGGCTTACGGTTAGAATTTGTGTTTTGAGTTAAAAATAGGGTTTTCGGTCAAAATTAGGGTTTAGGGTCAAAATTATGGTTTGAATTAGGGTTTTGGGTCAAAATTATAGCTTTGGGTTAAAATTTTGGTTTTTGGTCCAAATTATGGTTTTGGGATTTGAATTAGGGTTTTGAGTTAAAAATAAGGTTAGAATTAGGGTTTTGGGTTAAAATATGGGGTTCGGGTCAAAATTAGGGTTTTGGGTCAAAATTAGGGCTTAGGGTTAGAATTTGGGTTTTGAGTTAAAAATAGGGTTTTGGGTGAAAATTAGGGTTTAGGGTCAAAATTAGGGTTTTGGGTCAAAATTAGAGCTTTGGGTTAAAATTTGGGTTTTTGGTTAAAATTTGGGTTTTGGGTCAAAATTAGGGCTTTGGGTTAAAATTAGGGCTTTGGGTTAAAATTTGGGTTTTTGGTCCAAATTAGGGTTTTGGGTCAAAATTAGTGTTTGGGGTTTGAATTAGGGTTTGAGCTAAAAATAGGTTTTGGGTCAAAAATAGGGTTAGAATTAGGGTTTCGGGTCAAAATAAGGGTTTTGGGTCAAAATTTGGGCTTAGGGTTAGAATTTGGGTTTTGAGTTAAAAAATGGGTTTTGGTTTAAAATTTGGGTTTTTGGTCCAAATTAAGGTTTTGGGTCAAAATTAGTGTTTGGGGTTTGAATTAGGGTTTTCAGTTAAAAATAGGGTTTTGGGTCAAAATAGGGTTAGAATTAGGGTTTTGGGTTAGAATTAGGGTTTCGGGTCAAAATTAGGGTTTTGTGTTAAAATTTGGGCTTAGGGTTAGAATTTGGGTTGAGTTAAAAAAGGGTTTTGGGTGAAAATTAGGGTCTTGGGTCAAATTTAGGGTTTATGGTCAAAATTAGGGTTTTTGGTCAAAATTAGAGCTTTGGGTGAAAATTAGGGTTTTGGGTTAAAATTTGGGTTTTTGGTCCAAATTACGGTTTTGGGTCAAAATTAGCGTTTGGGGTTTGAATTAGGGTTTTGAGTTAAAATTAGGGTGTTGTGTCAAAATTAGGGTTAGAATTAGGGTTTTGGGTTAAAATTGGGGCGTTGGGTCAAAATTAGGGTTAGAATTAGGGTTTTGGGTTAAAATTAGGGTTTCGTGTCAAAATTAGAGTTTTTGGTTAAAATTAGGGCTTAGGGTTAGAATTTGGGTTTTGGGTAAAATTTTGGTTTGGGTCATAATTAGGGTTCTGGGTCAAAAATAGGGTTAGAATTAGGGTTTTGGGTAAATTTAGGGTTCTTGGTCAAAATTAGGGTTTAGGGTTTGAAATTGGGTTTTGAGTTTAAATTAGGGTTTTGGGTCAAAAATAGGGTAAAAATTATGGCTTGGGTTTAAAATTATAGTTTTGGGTTAAAATAAGGGTTTTGATTTAAAATTAGTGTTTCGGGTCAATATTAGGTTTCTGGGTCAAATTTTGGGTTTAGGATCAAAATTAGGGTTTAGGGTAAAATTAAGGCTTTGGGTTAAAATTAGGGGTTTGGGTCAAAATTAGGGTTTTGGTCCAAATTATGGTTTACTGTTTAAATTTGGGTTTTGAGTTAAAAATAGGATTTTGGGTCAAAAATAGGGTTAGAATTAGGATTTTGGGTTAAAATTTGGGTTTTGGATCAAAATTAGTGTTCTAGGTCAAATTTAGGATTTAGGGTCAAAATTAGGGTTTGAATTAGTGTTGGGGGTTTGAATTAGGGTTTTGAGTTAAAAATAGGTTTTGGGTCAAAAATAGGGTTAGAGTTAGGGTCTCGGGTCAAAATTAGGGTTTTGGATCAAAATTTGGGCTTAGGGTTAGAATTTGGGTTTTGAGTCAAAAAATGGGTTTTGGGTGAAAATTAGGTTCTTGGGTCAAATTTAGGGTTTATGGTCAAAATTAGGGTTTCAATTAGGGTTTTCGGTCATAATTAGAGCTTTGGGTGAAAGTTAGGGTTTTGGTTTAAAATTTGGGTTTTTGGTCCAAATTAAGGTTTTGGGTCAAAATTAGTGTTTGGGGTTTGAATTAGGGTTTTGAGTTAAAAATAAGGTTTATGGGTCAAAAATAGGGTTAGAATTATGGTTTTTGGTTAGAATTAGGGTTTCGGGTCAAAATTAGGGCTTAGGGTTAGAATTTGGGTTTTGAGTTAAAAATGGGGTTTTGGTTCAAAATTAGGGTTTTGGGTCAAATTTAGGGTTTAGGGTCAAAATTAGGGTTTTCGGTCAAAATTAGAGCTTTGGGTTAAAATTAGGGTTTGGCGTTAAAATTTGGGTTTTTGGTCCAAATTAGGGTTTTGGGTCAAAATTAGCGTTTGGGGTTTGAATTAGGGTTTTGAGTTAAAAATAGGGTTTTGGGTAAAAAATAGGGTTAGAATTAGGGTTTTGGGTTAAAATTAGGGTTTCTGGTCAAAATTAGGGCTTCGGATTAGAATTTGGGTTTTGAGTTAAAAATAGGGTTTTGGGTGAAAATTAGGGTTTAAGGTCAAAATTTGAGCTTTGGGTTAAAATTTGGGTTTTGGCTCCAAATTAGGGTTTTGGGTCAAAATTAGCGTTTGGGGTTTGAATTAGGGTTTTGAGTTAAAATTAGGGCGTTGGTTCAAAATTGGGGTTAGAATTAGGGTTTTGGGTTAAAATTAGGGTTTCGTGTCAAAATTAGAGTTTTTGGTCAAAATTAGGGCTTAGGGTTAGAATTTGGGTTTTGGGTAAAATTTTGGTTTTGGGTCATAATTAGGGTTCTGGGTCAAAAATAGGGTTAGAATTAGGGTTTTGGGTAAATTTAGGGTTCTAGGTCAAAATTAGGGTTTAGGGTTTGAAATTGGGTTTTGAGTTTAAATTAGGGTTTTGGGTCAAAAATAGGGTAAAAATTATGGCTTGGGTTTAAAATTATAGTTTTGGGTTAAAATTAGGGTTTTGATTTAAAATTAGTGTTTCGGGTCAATATTAGGTTTCTGGGTCAAATTTTGGGTTTAGGATCAAAATTAGGGTTTAGGGTCGAAATTAAGGCTTTGGGTTAAAATTAGGGGTTTGGGTCAAAATTAGGGGTTTTGGTCCAAATTATGGTTTACTGTTTAAATTTGGGTTTTGAGTTAAAAATAGGATTTTGGGTCAAAAATAGGGTTAGAATTAGGATTTTGGGTTAAAATTTGGGTTTCGGATCAAAATTAGTGTTCTGGGTCAAATTTAGGATTTAGGGTCAAAATTAGGGTTTGAATTAGTGTTTGGGGTTTGAATTAGGGTTTTGAGTTAAAAATAGGTTTTGGGTCAAAAATGGGGTTAGAGTTAGGGTCTCGGGTCAAAATTAGGGTTTTGGGTCAAAATTTGGGCTTAGGGTTAGAATTTGGGTTTTGAGTTAAAAAATGGGTTTTGGGTGAAAATTAGGTTCTTGGGTCAAATTTAGGGTTTATGGTCAAAATTAGGGTTTCAATTAGGGTTTTCGGTCAAAATTAGAGCTTTGGGTGAAAGTTAGGGTTTTGGTTTAAAATTTGGGTTTTTGGTCCAAATTAGGGTTTTGGGTCAAAATTAGTGTTTGGGGTTTGAATTAGGGTTTTGAGTTAAAAATAAGGTTTGTGGGTCAAAATAGGTTAGAATTATGGTTTTGGGTTAAATTAGGGTTTGGTCAAAATTAGGGCTTAGGGTTAGAATTTGGGTTTTGAGTTAAAAATGGGGTTTTGGTTCAAAATTAGGGTTTTGGGTCAAATTTAGGGTTTAGGGTCAAAATTAGGGTTTTGGGTCAAAATTAGAGCTTTGGGTTAAAATTAGGGTTTTGCGTTAAAATTTGGGTTTTTGGTCGAAATTAGGGTTTTGGGTCAAAATTAGCGTTTGGGGTTTGAATTAGGGTTTTGACTTAAAAATTGGTTTAGAATTAGGGTTTTGGGTTAAAATTAGGGTTTTGTGTCAAAATTAGAGTTTTGGGTCAAAATTAGGGCTTAGGGTTAGATTTGGATTTTGGGTAACATTTTAGTTTCGGGTCATAATTAGGGTTCTGGGTCAAAAATAGGGTTAGAATTAGGTTTTTGGGTAAATTTAGGGTTCTTGGTCAAAATTAGGGTTTAGGGTTTGAAATAGGGTTTTGAGTTTAAAATAGGGTTTTGGGACAAAAATAGGGTTTAGTGTTTCGTGTCAATATTAGGGTTCTGGGCCAAATTTTGGGTTTAGGATCAAAATTAGGGTTTAGGGTTTGAAATAGGGTTTTGGGTCAAAATTAAGGCTTTGGGTTTTTAGGGTTTCTGGTCAAAATTAGGGTTTACGGTTTAAATTTGGGTTTTGAGTTAAAAATAGGATTTTGGGTCAAAAATAGAGTTAGAATTAGGGTTTTGGGTTAAAATTTAGGATTCGGATCAAAATTAGGATTTAGGGTCAAAATTAGGGTTTTGGGTCAAAATTAGGGCTTTGGGTTAAAATTAGGGTTTTGGGTTAAAATTTGGGTTTTTGGTCCAAATTAGGGTTTTGGGTCAAAATTAGCGTTTGGGGTTTGAATTAGGGTTTTGGGTCAAAATTAGGGCTTAGGGTTAGAATTTGGGTTTTGAGTTAAAAATCGGGTTTTGGGTCAAAATTGGAGTTTTGGGTCAAATTTAGGGTTTAGGGTCAACATTAGGGTTTGAATTAGGGTTTTGGGTCAAAATTAGAGCTTTGGGTTGAAATTAGGGTTGTGGGTCAAAATTAGTGTTTGGGGTTTGAATTAGGGTTTTGAGTTAAAAATAGGGTTTTGGTTTAAAATTAGGGTTTCGGATCGAAATTAGGTTTTTGGGTCAAAATTAGGGCTTAGCGTTAGAATTTGGGTTTTAAGTTAAAAATAGGGTTTTGGGTCAAAATTAGGGTTTTGAGTCAAAATTAGGGTTTTGGGTTAAAATTAGAGCTTTGGGTTAAAATTTGGGTTTTGGGTTAAAATTTGGGTTTTGGGACAAAATTAGCGTTTTGGGTTTTAATTAGGGTTTTGAGTTAAAAATAGGTTTTTGGGTCAAAATTAGGGTTTTGGGTCAAAATTAGAGCTTTGGGTTAAAATTAGTGTTTTGGGTTAAAATTAGGGTTTTTGGTCCAAATTAGGGTTTTGGGTCAAAATTAGCGTTTGGGGTTTGAATTAGGGTTTTGAGTTAAAAATAGGGTTTTGGGTCAAATTTAGGGTTTAGGGTCAAAATTAGGGTTTTGGGTTAAAATTAGGGTTTTGGGTTAAAATTTGGGTCTTTGGTCCAAATTTGGGTTTTCGGTCAAAATTAGCGTTTGGGGATTGAATTAGAGTTTTGAGTTAAAAATAGAGTTTTGGGTCAAAATAGGGTTAGAATTAGGGTTTTGGGTTAAAATTAGGGTTTCGGGTCAAAATTAGGGTTTTGGGTCAAAATTAGGGCTTAGGGTTAGAATTTGGGTTGAGTTAAAAATAGGGTTTTGGGTGAAAATTAGGGTTTAGGGTCAAAATTAGGGTTTTGGGTCAAAATTGGAGCTTGGGGTTAAAATTTGGGTTTTTGGTTAAAATTTGGGTTTTGGGTCCAAATTAGGGCTTTGGGTTAAATTAGCTTTGGGTGAAAATTAGGTTTTTAGGTTAAAATTTGGGTTTTTGGTCCAAATTAGGGTTTTGGGTCAAAATTAGTGTTTGGGGTTTGAATTAGGGTTTTGAGTTAAAAATAGGGTGTTGGGTCAAAATTGGGGTTAGAATTAGGGTTTTGGGTTAAAATTAGAGTTTTTGGTCACAATTAGGGCTTAGGGTTAGAATTTGGGTTTTGGGTAAAATTTTTGTTTTGGGTCATAATTAGGGTTCTGGGTCAAAAATAGGGTTAGAATTAGGGTTTTGGGTAAATTTAGGGTTCTTGGTCAAAATTAGTGTTTAGGGTTTGAAATTGGGTTTTGAGTTTAAATTAGGGTTTTGGGTCAAAATAGTTTAGTTAGGTTAAAATTAGGGTTTTGATTTAAAATTAGTGTTTCGGGTCAATATTAGGTTTCTGGGTCAAATTTTGGGTTTAGGATCAAAATTAGGGTTTAGGGTCGAAATTAAGGCTTTGGGTTAAAATTAGGGGTTTGGGTCAAAATTAGGGGTTTTGGTCCAAATTATGGTTTACTATTTAAATTTTGGTTTTGAGTTCAAAATAGGGTTAGAATTAGGATTTTGGGTTAAAATTTGGGTTTCGGATCAAAATTAGTGTTCTGGGTCAAATTTAGGATTTAGGGTCAAAATTAGGGTTTGAATTTGTGTTTGGGGTTTGAATTAAGGTTTTGAGTTAAAAATAGGTTTTGGGTCAAAAATATGGTTAGAATTAGGGTTTCGGGTCAAAATTAGGGTTTTGGGTCAAAATTTGGGCTTAGGGTTAGAATTTGGGTTTTGAGTTAAAAAATGGGTTTTGGGTGAAAATTAGGGTCATGGGTCAAATTTAGGGTTTATGGTCAAAATTAGGGTTTCAATTAGGGTTTTCGGTCAAAATTAGAGCTTTGGGTGAAAGTTAGGGTTTTGGTTTAAAATTTGGGTTTTTGGTCCAAATTAGGGTTTTGGGTCAAAATTAGTGTTTGGGGTTTGAATTAGGGTTGAGTTAAAAATAGGGTTTTGGGTTAGAATTAGGGTTTCGGGTCAAAATTAGGGCTTAGGGTTAGAATTTGGGTATTGAGTTAAAAATGGGGTTTTGGTTCAAAATTAGGGTTTTGGGTCAAATTTAGGGTTTAGGGTCAAAATTAGGGTTTTGGGTCAAAATTAGAGCTTTGGGTTAAAATTAGGGTTTTGGGTTAAAATTTGGGTTTTTGGTCCAAATTAGGGTTTTGGGTCAAAATTAGCGTTTGGGGTTTGGATTAGGGTTTTGAGTTAAAAATAGGGTTTTGGGTCAAAAATAGGGTTAGAATTAGGGTTTTGGGTTAAAATTAGGGTTTCGGGTCAAAATTAGGGTTTTGGGTCAAAATTAGGGCTTAGGGTTAGAATTTGGGTTTTGAGTTAAAAATAGGGTTTTGGGTGAAAATTAGGGTTTAAGGTCAAAATTTGAGCTTTGGGTTAAAATTTGGGTTTTGGGTCCAAATTAGGGTTTTGGGTCAAAATTAGCGTTTAGGGTTTTAATTTGGGTTTTGAGTTAAAAAATAGGGTTTTGGTTAAAAATTGGGTTAGAATTAGGGTTTTGGGTTAAAATTAGGGTTTCTTGTCAAAATTAGAGTTTTGGGTCAAAATTAGGGCTTAGGGTTAGAATTGGATTTTGGGTAACATTTTAGTTTCGGGTCATAATTAGGGTTCTGGGTCAAAAATAGGGTTAGAATTAGGTTTTTGGGTAAATTTAGGGTTCTTGGTCAAAATTAGGGTTTAGGGTTTGAAATAGGGTTTTGAGTTTAAAATAGGGTTTTGGGTCAAAAATAGGGTAAAAATTATGGCTTTGGGTTAAAATTAGGGTTTTGGTTTAAAATTAGTGTTTCGGATCAATATTAGGGTTCTAGGTCAAATTTTGGGTTTAGTATCAAAATTAGGGTTTACGGTTTGAAATAGGGTTTTGGGTCAAAATTAAGGCTTTGGGTTAAAATTAGGGGTTTCGGTCCAAATTAGGGTTTACGGTTTAAATTTGGGTTTTGAGTTAAAAATAGGATTTTGGGTCAATAATAGAGTTAGAATTAGGGTTTTGGGTTCAAATTTGGGTTTCGGATCAAAATTAGGATTTAGGGTCAAAATTAGGGTTTTGGGTCAAAATTAGAGCTTTGGGTTAAAATTAGGGTTTTGGGTTAAAATTTGGGTTTTTGGTCCAAATTAGGGTTTTGGGTCAAAATTAGAGCTTTGGGTTGAAATTAGGGTTTTGGGTCAAAATTAGTGTTTGGGGTTTGAATTAGGGTTTTGAGTTAAAAATAGGGTTTTGGGTCAAAATTAGGGTTTGAATTAGGGTTTTGGGTCAAAATTAGAGCTTTGGGTTGAAATTAGGGTTTTGGGTCAAAATTAGCGTTTGGCGTTTGAATTAGGGTTTTGAGTTAAAAATTGGGTTTTGGGACAAATTTAGGGTTTAGGATCAAAATTAGGGTTTTGGGTCAAAATTAGAGCTTTGGGTTAAAATTAGGGTTTTTGGTCCAAATTAGGGGTTTGGGTCAAAATTAGTGTTTGGGGTTTGAATTAGGGTTTTGAGTTAAAAATAGGGTTTTGGGTCAAAATTAGGGTTAGAATTAGGGTTTTGGGTTATTATTAGGGTTTCGGGTCAAAATTAGGGTTTTGGGTCAAAATTAGGGCTTAGGGTTAGAATTTGGGTTTTGAGTTAAAACTATGGTTTTCGGTGAAAATTAGGGTTTAGGGTCAAAATTAGGTTATTGGGTCAAAATTTGAGCTTTGGGTTAAATTTGGGTTTTTGGTTAAAATTTGGGTTTTGGGTCCAAATTAGGGATTTGGGTCAAAATTTTTGGGTGAAAATTAGGGTTTTGTTAAAATTTGGGTTTTGGTCCAAATTAGGGTTTTGGTCAAAATTAGTGTTTGGGGTTTGAATTAGGGTTTTGAGTTAAAAATAGGGTTTGGGTCAAAATTGGGGTTAGAATTAGGGTTTTGGGTTAAAATTAGAGTTTTGGGTCAAAATTAGGGCTTAGGGTTAGAATTTGGGTTTTGGGTAAAATTTTGGTTTCGGGTCATAATTAGGGTTCTGGGTCAAAAATAGGGTTAGAATTAGGGTTTTGGGTAAATTTAGGGTTCTTGGTCAAAGTTAGGGTTTAGGGTTTGAAATATGGTTCTGGGTCAAATTTTGGGTTTAGGATCAAAATTAGGGTTTAGGGTTTGAAATAGGGTTTTGCGTCAAAATTAAGGCTTTGGGTTAAAATTAGGGGTTTCGGTCCAAATTAGGGTTTACGGTTTAAATTTGGGTTGAGTTAAAAATAGGATTTTGGGTCAAAAATAGGGTTAGAATTAGGGTTTTGGGTTAAAATTTTGGTTTCGGATCAAAATTAGGGTTTTGGGTCAAATTTAGGGTTTAGGGTCACATTAGGGTTTGAATTAGGGTTTTGGGTCAAAATTAGAGCTATGGGTTGAAATTAGGGTTTTGGGTTAAAATTAGGGCTTAGGGATAGAATTTGGGTTTTGAGTTAAAAATTGGGTTTTGGGTCACATTAGGGTTTGAATTAGGGTTTTGGGTCAAAATTAGAGCTATGGGTTGAAATTAGGGTTTTGGGTTAAAATTGGGGTTTTTGGTCCAAATTAGGGTTTTGAGTCAAAATTAGCGTTTGGGGTTTGAGTTAGGGTTTTGAGTTAAAAATAGGGTTTTGGGTCAAAAATAGCGTTAGAATTAGGGTTTTGGTTTAAAATTAGGGTTTCGGATCAAAATTAGGGTTTTGGGTCAAAATTTGGGCTTAGCGTTAGAATTTGGGTTTTTAGTTAAAAATAGGGTTTTGGGTCAAAATTAGAGCTTTGGGTTAAAATTTGGGTTTTGGGTTAAAATTAGGGTTTCGGGTCAAAATTCGGGTTTTGGGTCTAAATTAGGGTTAGAATTAGGGTTTCGGGTCTAAATTAGGGTTTTGGGTCAAATTTAGGGTTTAGGGTTAAAATTAGGGTTAGAATTAGGGTTTCGGGTCAAAATTAGGGCTTAGGGTTAGAATTTGTGTTTTGAGTTAAAAATGGGGTTTTCGGTCAAAATTAGGGTTTAGGGTCAAAATTATGGTTTGAATTAGGGTTTTGGGTCAAAATTATAGCTTTGGGTTAAAATTTGGGTTTTTGGTCCAAATTATGGTGTTGGGATTTGAATTAGGGTTTGAGTTAAAAATAAGGTTAGAATTAGGGTTTTGGGTTAAAATATGGGGTTCGGGTCAAAATTAGGGTTTTGGGTCAAAATTAGGGCTTAGGGTTAGAATTTGGGTTTTGAGTTAAAAATAGGGTTTTGGGTCAAAAATAGCGTTAGAATTAGGGTTTTGGTTTAAAATTAGGGTTTCGGATCAAAATTAGGGTTTTGGGTCAAAATTTGGGCTTAGCGTTAGAATTTGGGTTTTAAGTTAAAAATAGGGTTTTGGGTCAAAATTAGAGCTTTGGGTTAGAATAGTGTTAGAATTAGGGTTTTGGGTTAGAATTAGGGTTTCGTGTCAAAATTAGGGTTTTGTGTTAAAATTTGGGCTTAGGGTTAGAAGTTGAGTTGAGTTAAAAAAGGGTTTTGGGTGAAAATTAGGGTTTGGGTCAAATTTAGGGTTTATGGTCAAAATTAGGATTTTCGGTCAAATTAGAGGGTGAAAATTAGGGTTTTGGTTTTGGGTCAAAATTAGCGTTTGGGGTTTGAATTAGGGTTTTGAGTTAAAATTAGGGTGTTGTGTCAAAATTAGGGTTAGAATTAGGGTTTTGGGTTAAAATTGGGTTTTGGTTTAAAATTGGGTTAGAATTAGGGTTTTGGGTTAAAATTAGGGTTTCGTGTCAAAATTAGAGTTTTTGGTCAAAATTAGGGCTTAGGGTTAGAATTTGGGTTTTGGGTAAAATTTTGGTTTGGGTCATAATTAGGGTTCTGGGTCAAAAATAGGGTTAGAATTAGGGTTTTGGGTAAATTTAGGGTTCTTGGTCAAAATTAGGGTTTAGGGTTTGAAATTGGGTTTTGAGTTTAAATTAGGGTTTTGGGTCAAAAATAGGGTAAAAATTATGGCTTGGGTTTAAAATTATAGTTTTGGGTTAAAATTAGGGTTTTGATTTAAAATAAGTGTTTCGGGTCAAAATTAGGATTCTGGGTCAAATTTTGGGTTTAGGATCAAAATTAGGGTTTAGGATCGAAATTAAGGCTTTGGGTTAAAATTAGGGGTTTAGGTCAAAATTAGGAGTTTTGTTCCAAATTATGGTTTACTGTTTAAATTTGGGTTTTGAGTTAAAAATAGGATTTTGGGTCAAAAATAGGGTTAGAATTAGGATTTTGGGTTAAAATTTGGGTTTCGGATCAAAATTAGTGTTCTGGGTCAAATTTAGGATTTAGGGTCAAAATTAGGGTTTGAATTAGTGTTTGGGGTTTGAATTAGGGTTTTGAGTTAAAAATAGGTTTTGGGTCAAAAATAGGGTTAGAGTTAGGGTTTCGGGTCAAAATTAGGGTTTTGGGTCAAAATTTGGGCTTAGGGTTAGAATTTGGGTTTTGAATCAAAAAATGGGTTTTGGGTGAAAATTAGGTTCTTGGGTCAAATTTAGGGTTTATGGTCAAAATTAGGGTTTCAATTAGGGTTTTCGGTCATAATTAGAGCTTTGGGTGAAAGTTAGGGTTTTGGTTTAAAATTTGGGTTTTTGGTCCAAATTAGGGTTTTGGGTCAAAATTAGTGTTTGGGGTTTGAATTAGGGTTTTGAGTTAAAAATAAGGTTTATGGGTCAAAAATAGGGTTAGAATTATGGTTTTTGGTTAGAATTAGGGTTTCGGGTCAAAATTAGGGCTTAGGGTTAGAATTTGGGTTTTGAGTTAAAAATGGGGTTTTGGTTCAAAATTAGGGTTTTGGGTCAAATTTAGGGTTTAGGGTCAAAATTAGGGTTTTCGGTCAAAATTAGAGCTTTGGGTTAAAATTAGGGTTTTGCGTTAAAATTTGGGTTTTTGGTCCAAATTAGGGTTTTGGGTCAAAATTAGCGTTTGTGGTTTGAATTAGGGTTTTGAGTTAAAAATAGGGTTTTGGGTCAAATTTAGGGTTTAGGGTCGGTTGAATTGGTTTTGGGTCTTAGGTGGGTTGAAATTAGGGTTTTGGGTCAAAATTAGCGTTTGGGGTTTGAATTAGGGTTTTGAGTTAAAAATTGGTTTTTGGGTCAATTTTAGGGTTTAGGGTCAAAATTAGGGTTTTGGGTCAAAATTAGAGCTTTGGGTTAAAATTAGGGTTTTTGGTCCAAATTAGGGTTTTGGGTCAAAATTAGTGTTTGGGGTTTGAATTAGGGTTTTGAGTTAAAAATAGGGTTTTGGGTCAAAAATAGGGTTAGAATTAGGGTTTTGGGTTATTATTAGGGTTTCGGGTCAAAATTAGGGTTTTGGGTCAAAATTAGCGTTTAGGGTTAGAATTAAGGTTTTGAGTTAAAAATAGGGTTTTGGGTAAATTAGGGTTTAGGGTCAAAATTAGGTTATTGGGTCAAAATTTGAGCTTTGGGTTAAATTTGGGTTTTTGGTTAAAATTTGGGTTTTGGGTCCAAATTAGGGATTTGGGTCAAAATTAGCGTTTAGGGTTTTAATTAGGGTTTTGAGTTAAAAATAGGGTTTTGGGTCAAAAATTGGGTTAGAATTAGGGTTTTGGGTTAAAATTAGGGCTTCGTGTCAAAATTAGAGTTTTGGGTCAAAATTAGGGCTTAGGGTTAGAATTTGGGTTTTGGGTAAAATTTTGGTTTCGGGTCATAATTAGGGTTCTGGGTCAAAAATAGGGTTAGAATTACGGTTTTGGGTAAATTTAGGGTTCTTGGTCAAAATTAGGGTTTAGGGTTTGAAATAGGGTTCTGGGTCAAATTTTGGGGTTAGGATCAAAATTAGGGTTTAGGGTTTGAAATAGGGTTTTGTGTCAAAATTAAGGCTTTGGGTTAAAATTAGGGTTTTGCGTTAAAATTTGGGTTTACGGTTTAAATTTCGGTTTTGAGTTAAAAATAGGATTTTGAATCAAAAATAGGGTTAGAATTAGGGTTTTGGGTGAAAATTTGGGTTTCGGATCAAAATTAGGGTTCTGGGTCAAATTTATTGTTTAGGGTCAACATTACGGTTTGAATTAGGGTTTTGGGTCAAAATTAGGGCTTAGGGTTAGAATTTGGGTTTTGAGTTAAAATTAGGGCTTAGGATTAGAATTTGGGTTTTGAGTTAAAAAATGGGTTTTGGGTCAAAATTAGGGTTTGAATTAGGGTTTTGGGTCAAAATTAGAGCTTTGGGTTAAAATTAGGGTTTTGGGTTAAAAATTGGGTTTTTGGTCCAAATTAGGATTTTGGGTCGAAATTAGCCATTGGGGTTTGAATTAGGGTTTTGAGTAAAAAATCGGGTTTTGGGTCAAAAATAGCGTTAGAATTAGGGTTTTGGTTTAAAATTAGGTTTCGGATCAAAATTAGGGTTTTGGGTCAAAATTTGGGCTTAGCGTTAGAATTTGGGTTTTTAGTTAAAAATAGGGTTTTGGGTCAAAATTAGAGCTTTGGGTTAAAATTTTGGTTTTTGGTTGAAATTAGGGTTTTGGTCAAAATTGGGTTTTGGGTCTAAATTAGGTTAGAATTAGGGTTTTGGTCAAAATTAGGGTTTTGGGTCAAATTTATGGTAGTTAAAATTAGGGTTAAATTAGGGTTTCGGGTCAAAATTAGGGTTTTGGGTCAAAATTAGGGCTTACGGTTAGAATTTGTGTTTTGAGTTAAAAATAGGGTTTTCGGTCAAAATTAGGGTTTAGGGTCAAAATTATGGTTTGAATTAGGGTTTTGGGTCAAAATTATAGCTTTGGGTTAAAATTTTGGTTTTTGGTCCAAATTATGGTTTTGGGATTTGAATTAGGGTTTTGAGTTAAAAATAAGGTTAGAATTAGGGTTTTGGGTTAAAATATGGGGTTCGGGTCAAAATTAGGGTTTTGGGTCAAAATTAGGGCTTAGGGTTAGAATTTGGGTTTTGTGTTAAAAATAGGGGTTTGGGTGAAAATTAGGGTTTAGGGTCAAAATTAGGGTTTTGGGTCAAAATTAGAGCTTTGGGTTAAAATTTGGGTTTTTGGTTAAAATTTGGGTTTTGGGTCCAAATTAGGGCTTTGGGTTAAAATTAGGGCTTTGGGTTAAAATTAGGGGTTTAGGTGAAAATTTGGGTTTTTGGTCCAAATTAGGATTTTGGGTCAAAATTAGTGGTTGGGGTTTGAATTAGGGTTTGAGCTAAAAATAGGTTTTGGGTCAAAAATAGGGTTAGAATTAGGGTTTCGGGTCAAAATAAGGGTTTTGGGTCAAAATTTGGGCTTAGGGTTAGAATTTGGGTTTTGAGTTAAAAAATGGGTTTTGGGTGAAAATTAGGGTCTTGGGTCAAATTTAGGGTTTATGGTCAAAATTAGGGTTTCAATTAGGGTTTTCGGTCAAAATTAGAGCTTTGGGTGAAAGTTAGGGTTTTGGTTTAAAATTTGGGTTTTTGGTCCAAATTAAGGTTTTGGGTCAAAATTAGTGTTTGGGGTTTGAATTAGGGTTTTCAGTTAAAAATAGGGTTTTGGGTCAAAATAGGGTTAGAATTAGGGTTTTGGGTTAGAATTAGGGTTTCGGGTCAAAATTAGGGTTTTGTGTTAAAATTTGGGCTTAGGGTTAGAATTTGGGTTGAGTTAAAAAAGGGTTTTGGGTGAAAATTAGGGTCTTGGGTCAAATTTAGGGTTTATGGTCAAAATTAGGGTTTTTGGTCAAAATTAGAGCTTTGGGTGAAAATTAGGGTTTTGGGTTAAAATTTGGGTTTTTGGTCCAAATTACGGTTTTGGGTCAAAATTAGCGTTTGGGGTTTGAATTAGGGTTTTGAGTTAAAATTAGGGTGTTGTGTCAAAATTAGGGTTAGAATTAGGGTTTTGGGTTAAAATTGGGGCGTTGGGTCAAAATTAGGGTTAGAATTAGGGTTTTGGGTTAAAATTAGGGTTTCGTGTCAAAATTAGAGTTTTTGGTTAAAATTAGGGCTTAGGGTTAGAATTTGGGTTTTGGGTAAAATTTTGGTTTGGGTCATAATTAGGGTTCTGGGTCAAAAATAGGGTTAGAATTAGGGTTTTGGGTAAATTTAGGGTTCTTGGTCAAAATTAGGGTTTAGGGTTTGAAATTGGGTTTTGAGTTTAAATTAGGGTTTTGGGTCAAAAATAGGGTAAAAATTATGGCTTGGGTTTAAAATTATAGTTTTGGGTTAAAATAAGGGTTTTGATTTAAAATTAGTGTTTCGGGTCAATATTAGGTTTCTGGGTCAAATTTTGGGTTTAGGATCAAAATTAGGGTTTAGGGTCGAAATTAAGGCTTTGGGTTAAAATTAGGGGTTTGGGTCAAAATTAGGGGTTTTGGTCCAAATTATGGTTTACTGTTTAAATTTGGGTTTTGAGTTAAAAATAGGATTTTGGGTCAAAAATAGGGTTAGAATTAGGATTTTGGGTTAAAATTTGGGTTTTGGATCAAAATTAGTGTTCTAGGTCAAATTTAGGATTTAGGGTCAAAATTAGGGTTTGAATTAGTGTTGGGGGTTTGAATTAGGGTTTTGAGTTAAAAATAGGTTTTGGGTCAAAAATAGGGTTAGAGTTAGGGTCTCGGGTCAAAATTAGGGTTTTGGATCAAAATTTGGGCTTAGGGTTAGAATTTGGGTTTTGAGTCAAAAAATGGGTTTTGGGTGAAAATTAGGTTCTTGGGTCAAATTTAGGGTTTATGGTCAAAATTAGGGTTTCAATTAGGGTTTTCGGTCATAATTAGAGCTTTGGGTGAAAGTTAGGGTTTTGGTTTAAAATTTGGGTTTTTGGTCCAAATTAAGGTTTTGGGTCAAAATTAGTGTTTGGGGTTTGAATTAGGGTTTTGAGTTAAAAATAAGGTTTATGGGTCAAAAATAGGGTTAGAATTATGGTTTTTGGTTAGAATTAGGGTTTCGGGTCAAAATTAGGGCTTAGGGTTAGAATTTGGGTTTTGAGTTAAAAATGGGGTTTTGGTTCAAAATTAGGGTTTTGGGTCAAATTTAGGGTTTAGGGTCAAAATTAGGGTTTTCGGTCAAAATTAGAGCTTTGGGTTAAAATTAGGGTTTGGCGTTAAAATTTGGGTTTTTGGTCCAAATTAGGGTTTTGGGTCAAAATTAGCGTTTGGGGTTTGAATTAGGGTTTTGAGTTAAAAATAGGGTTTTGGGTAAAAAATAGGGTTAGAATTAGGGTTTTGGGTTAAAATTAGGGTTTCTGGTCAAAATTAGGGCTTCGGATTAGAATTTGGGTTTTGGTTAAAAATAGGGTTTTGGGTGAAAATTAGGGTTTAAGGTCAAAATTTGAGCTTTGGGTTAAAATTTGGGTTTTGGCTCCAAATTAGGGTTTTGGGTCAAAATTAGCGTTTGGGGTTTGAATTAGGGTTTTGAGTTAAAATTAGGGCGTTGGTTCAAAATTGGGGTTTGAATTAGGGTTTTGGGTTAAAATTAGGGTTTCGTGTCAAAATTAGAGTTTTTGGTCAAAATTAGGGCTTAGGGTTAAAACTTGGGTTTTGGGTAAAATTTTGGTTTTGGGTCATAATTAGGGTTCTGGGTCAAAAATAGGGTTAGAATTAGGGTTTTGGGTAAATTTAGGGTTCTTGGTCAAAATTAGGGTTTACGGTTTGAAATTGGGTTTTGAGTTTAAATTAGGGTTTTGGGTCAAAAATAGGGTGAAAATTATGGCTTTGGTTTAAAATTAGGGTTTTGGGTTAAAATTAGGGTTTTGATTTAAAATTAGTGTTTCGGGTCAATATTAGGTTTCTGGGTCAAATTTTGGGTGTAGGATCAAAATTAGGGTTTATGGTCGAAATTAAGTTTTTGGGTTAAAATTAGGGGTTTGGGTCAAAATTAGGGGTTTTGGTCCAAATTATGGTTTACTGTTTAAATTTGGGTTTTGAGTTAAAAATAGGATTTTGGGTCAAAAATTGGGTTAGAATTAGGATTTTGGGTTAAAATTTGGGTTTCGGATCAAAATTAGTGTTCTGGGTCAAATTTAGGATTTAGGGTCAAAATTAGGGTTTGAATTAGTGTTTGGGGTTTGAATTAGGGTTTTGAGTTAAAAATAGGTTTTGGGTCAAAAATGGGGTTAGAGTTAGGGTCTCGGGTCAAAATTAGGGTTTTGGGTCAAAATTTGGGCTTAGGGTTAGAATTTGGGTTTTGAGTTAAAAAATGGGTTTTGGGTGAAAATTAGGTTCTTGGGTCAAATTTAGGGTTTATGGTCAAAATTAGGGTTTCAATTAGGGTTTTCGGTCAAAATTAGAGCTTTGGGTGAAAGTTAGGGTTTTGGTTTAAAATTTGGGTTTTTGGTCCAAATTAGGGTTTTGGGTCAAAATTAGTGTTTGGGGTTTGAATTAGGGTTTTGAGTTAAAAATAAGGTTTATGGGTCAAAAATAGGGTTAGAATTATGGTTTTGGGTTAGAATTAGGGTTTCGGGTCAAAATTAGGGCTTAGGGTTAGAATTTGGGTTTTGAGTTAAAAATGGGGTTTTGGTTCAAAATTAGGGTTTTGGGTCAAATTTAGGGTTTAGGGTCAAAATTAGGGTTTTGGGTCAAAATTAGAGCTTTGGGTTAAAATTAGGGTTTTGCGTTAAAATTTGGGTTTTTGGTCGAAATTAGGGTTTTGGGTCAAAATTAGCGTTTGGGGTTTGAATTAGGGTTTTGACTTAAAAATTGGGTTTTGGTTAAAAATTGGTTTAGAATTAGGGTTTTGGGTTAAAATTAGGGTTTTGTGTCAAAATTAGAGTTTTGGGTCAAAATTAGGGCTTAGGGTTAGATTTGGATTTTGGGTAACATTTTAGTTTCGGGTCATAATTAGGGTTCTGGGTCAAAAATAGGGTTAGAATTAGGTTTTTGGGTAAATTTAGGGTTCTTGGTCAAAATTAGGGTTTAGGGTTTGAAATAGGGTTTTGAGTTTAAAATAGGGTTTTGGGTCAAAAATAGGGTAAAAATAGGGTTTAGTGTTTCGTGTCAATATTAGGGTTCTGGGCCAAATTTTGGGTTTAGGATCAAAATTAGGGTTTAGGGTTTGAAATAGGGTTTTGGGTCAAAATTAAGGCTTTGGGTTAAAATTAGGGGTTTCGGTCGAAATTAGGGTTTACGGTTTAAATTTGGGTTTTGAGTTAAAAATAGGATTTTGGGTCAAAAATAGAGTTAGAATTAGGGTTTTGGGTTAAAATTTAGGATTCGGATCAAAATTAGGATTTAGGGTCAAAATTAGGGTTTTGGGTCAAAATTAGAGCTTTGGGTTAAAATTAGGGTTTTGGGTTAAAATTTGGGTTTTTGGTCCAAATTAGGGTTTTGGGTCAAAATTAGAGTTTGGGGTTTGAATTAGGGTTTTGGGTCAAAATTAGGGCTTAGGGTTAGAATTTGGGTTTTGAGTTAAAAAATGGGTTTTGGGTCAAAATTAGGGTCTTGGGTCAAATTTAGGGTTTATGGTCAAAATTAGGGTTTGAATTAGGGTTTTGGGTCAAAATTAGAGCTTTGGGTTGAAATTAGGGTTGTGGGTCAAAATTAGTGTTTGGGGTTTGAATTAGGGTTTTGAGTTAAAAATAGGGTTTTGGTTTAAAATTAGGGTTTCGGATCGAAATTAGGTTTTTGGGTCAAAATTAGGGCTTAGCGTTAGAATTTGGGTTTTAAGTTAAAAATAGGGTTTTGGGTCAAAATTAGGGTTTTGAGTCAAAATTAGGGTTTTGGGTTAAAATTAGAGCTTTGGGTTAAAATTTGGGTTTTGGGTTAAAATTTGGGTTTTGGGACAAAATTAGCGTTTTGGGTTTTAATTAGGGTTTTGAGTTAAAAATAGGTTTTTGGGTCAAAATTAGGGTTTTGGGTCAAAATTAGAGCTTTGGGTTAAAATTAGTGTTTTGGGTTAAAATTAGGGTTTTTGGTCCAAATTAGGGTTTTGGGTCAAAATTAGCGTTTGGGGTTTGAATTAGGGTTTTGAGTTAAAAATAGGGTTTTGGGTCAAATTTAGGGTTTAGGGTCAAAATTAGGGTTTTGGGTTAAAATTAGGGTTTTGGGTTAAAATTTGGGTCTTTGGTCCAAATTTGGGTTTTCGGTCAAAATTAGCGTTTGGGGATTGAATTAGAGTTTTGAGTTAAAAATAGAGTTTTGGGTCAAAATAGGGTTAGAATTAGGGTTTTGGGTTAAAATTAGGGTTTCGGGTCAAAATTAGGGTTTTGGGTCAAAATTAGGGCTTAGGGTTAGAATTTGGGTTGAGTTAAAACTAGGGTTTTGGGTGAAAATTAGGGTTTAGGGTCAAAATTAGGGTTTTGGGTCAAAATTGGAGCTTGGGGTTAAAATTTGGGTTTTTGGTTAAAATTTGGGTTTTGGGTCCAAATTAGGGCTTTGGGTTAAAATTACGGCTTTGGGTGAAAATTAGGGTTTTCGGTTAAAATTTGGGTTTTTGGTCCAAATTAGGGTTTTGGGTCAAAATTAGTGTTTGGGGTTTGAATTAGGGTTTTGAGTTAAAAATAGGGTGTTGGGTCAAAATTGGGGTTAGAATTAGGGTTTTGGGTTAAAATTAGAGTTTTTGGTCAAAATTAGGGCTTAGGGTTAGAATTTGGGTTTTGGGTAAAATTTTGGTTTTGGGTCATAATTAGGGTTCTGGGTCAAAAATAGGGTTAGAATTAGGGTTTTGGGTAAATTTAGGGTTCTTGGTCAAAATTAGTGTTTAGGGTTTGAAATTGGGTTTTGAGTTTAAATTAGGGTTTTGGGTCAAAAATACGGTAAAAATTAGGGTTCTGGGTTAAAATTAGGGTTTTGATTTAAAATTAGTGTTTCGGGTCAATATTAGGTTTCTGGGTCAAATTTTGGGTTTAGGATCAAAATTAGGGTTTAGGGTCGAAATTAAGGCTTTGGGTTAAAATTAGGGGTTTGGGTCAAAATTAGGGGTTTTGGTCCAAATTATGGTTTACTATTTAAATTTTGGTTTTGAGTTCAAAATAGGGTTAGAATTAGGATTTTGGGTTAAAATTTGGGTTTCGGATCAAAATTAGTGTTCTGGGTCAAATTTAGGATTTAGGGTCAAAATTAGGGTTTGAATTTGTGTTTGGGGTTTGAATTAAGGTTTTGAGTTAAAAATAGGTTTTGGGTCAAAAATATGGTTAGAATTAGGGTCTGGTCAAAATTAGGGTTTGAATTTGTGTTTGGGGTTTGAATTAAGGTTTTGAGTTAAAAAATGGGTTTTGGGTGAAAATTAGGGTCATGGGTCAAATTTAGGGTTTATGGTCAAAATTAGGGTTTCAATTAGGGTTTTCGGTCAAAATTAGAGCTTTGGGTGAAAGTTAGGGTTTTGGTTTAAAATTTGGGTTTTTGGTCCAAATTAGGGTTTTGGGTCAAAATTAGTGTTTGGGGTTTGAATTAGGGTTGAGTTAAAAATAGGGTTTTGGGTTATAATTAGGGTTTCGGGTCAAAATTAGGGCTTAGGGTTAGAATTTGGGTATTGAGTTAAAAATGGGGTTTTGGTTCAAAATTAGGGTTTTGGGTCAAATTTAGGGTTTAGGGTCAAAATTAGGGTTTTGGGTCAAAATTAGAGCTTTGGGTTAAAATTAGGGTTTTGGGTTAAAATTTGGGTTTTTGGTCCAAATTAGGGTTTTGGGTCAAAATTAGCGTTTGGGGTTTGGATTAGGGTTTTGAGTTAAAAATAGGGTTTTGGGTCAAAAATAGTGTTAGAATTAGGGTTTTGGGTTAAAATTAGGGTATTGGGTCAAAATTAGGGTTTTGGGTCAAAATTAGGGCTTAGGGTTAGAATTTGGGTTTTGAGTTAAAAATAGGGGTTTGGGTGAAAATTAGGGTTTAGGGTCAAAATTAGAGCTTTGGGTTAAAATTTGGGTTTTGGGTCCAAATTAGGGTTTTGGGTCAAAATTAGCGTTTAGGGTTTTAATTAGGGTTTTGAGTTAAAAATAGGGTTTTGGTTAAAAATTGGGTTAGAATTAGGGTTTTGGGTTAAAATTAGGGTTTCGTGTCAAAATTAGAGTTTTGGGTCAAAATTAGGGCTTAGGGTTAGAATTGGATTTTGGGTAACATTTTAGTTTCGGGTCATAATTAGGGTTCTGGGTCAAAAATAGGGTTAGAATTAGGTTTTTGGGTAAATTTAGGGTTCTTGGTCAAAATTAGGGTTTAGGGTTTGAAATAGGGTTTTGAGTTTAAAATAGGGTTTTGGGTCAAAAATAGGGTAAAAATTATGGCTTTGGGTTAAAATTAGGGTTTTGGTTTAAAATTAGTGTTTCGGGTCAATATTAGGGTTCTAGGTCAAATTTTGGGTTTAGTATCAAAATTAGGGTTTAGGGTTTGAAATAGGGTTTTGGGTCAAAATTAAGGCTTTGGGTTAAAATTAGGGGTTTCGGTCCAAATTAGGGTTTACGGTTTAAATTTGGGTTTTGAGTTAAAAATAGGATTTTGGGTCAAAAATAGAGTTAGAATTATGGTTTTGGGTTACAATTTGGGTTTCGGATCAAAATTTGGATTTAGGGTCAAAATTAGGGTTTTGGGTCAAAATTAGAGCTTTGGGTTAAAATTAGGGTTTTGGGTTAAAATTTGGGTTTTTGGTCCAAATTAGGGTTTTGGGTCAAAATTAGAGCTTTGGGTTAAAATTAGGGTTTTGGGTCAAAATTAGTGTTTGGGGTTTGAATTAGGGTTTTGAGTTAAAAATAGGGTTTTGGGTCAAAATTAGGGTTTGAATTAGGGTTTTGGGTCAAAATTAGAGCTTTGGGTTGAAATTAGGGTTTTGGGTCAAAATTAGCGTTTGGCGTTTGAATTAGGGTTTTGAGTTAAAAATTGGGTTTTGGGACAAATTTAGGGTTTAGGATCAAAATTAGGGTTTTGGGTCAAAATTAGAGCTTTGGGTTAAAATTAGGGTTTTTGGTCCAAATTAGGGGTTTGGGTCAAAATTAGTGTTTGGGGTTTGAATTAGGGTTTTGAGTTAAAAATAGGGTTTTGGGTCAAAAATAGGGTTAGAATTTGGGTTTTGGGTTAATATTTGGGTATTGGGTCAAAATTAGGGTTTTGGGTCCAAATTAGGGCTTAGGGTTAGAATTAGGGTTTCGGGTCAAAATTAGGGTTTTGGGTGAAAATTAGGTTTTAGGGTCAAAATTAGGTTTTTAGGTCAAAATTAGAGCTTTGGGATAAAATTTGGGTTTTGTGTTAAAATTTAGGTTTTTGGTCCAAATTAGGGTTTGGGTTAAAATTAGGCTTTGGGTGAAAATTAGGGTTTGGGTTAAAATTTGGGTTTTGGGTCAAAATTAGGGTTTGGGTCAAAATTACTGTGTGGGGTTTGAATTATGGTTTTTAGGTAAAAATAGGGTTTGGGTTGGGGTTAGAATTAGGGTTTTGGGTTCAAAATTAGAGTTTTGGGTCAAAATTAGGGCTTAGGGTTAGAATTTGGGTTTTGGGTAAAATTTTGGTTTCGGGTCATAATTAGGGTTCTGGGTCAAAAATAGGGTTAGAATTAGGGTTTTGGGTAAATTTAGGGTTCTTGGTCAAAGTTACGGTTTAGGGTTTGAAATATTGTTCTGGGTCAAATTTTGGGTTTAGGATCAAAATTAGGGTTTAGGGTTTGAAATAGGGTTTTGCGTCAAAATTAAGGCTTTGGGTTAAAATTAGGGGTTTCGGTCCAAATTAGGGTTTACGGTTTAAATTTGGGTTTTGAGTTAAAAATAGGATTTTGGGTCAAAATTAGGGTTAGCATTAGGGTTTTGGGTTAAAATTTGGGTTTCGGATCAAAATTAGGGTTCTTGGTCAAATTTAGGGTTTATGGTCAACATTAGGGTTTGAATTAGGGTTTTGGCTTAAAATTAGAGCTTTGGGTTAAAATTAGAGTTTTGGGTCAAAATTAGGGCTTAG
>JAUPTC010000018.1:293204-346033 GCA_030762895.1 Sophora flavescens
AAAATTAGCGTTTGGGGTTTGAATTAGGGTTTTGAGTTAAAAATAGGGTTAGAAATAGGGTTTTGGGTTAGAATTAGGGTTTCGGGTCAAAATTAGGGTTTTGGGTCAAATTTAGGGTTTAGGGTCAAAATTAGGGTTTAAATTAGAGCTTTGGGTTAAAATTTGGGTTTTGGGTTAAAATTTGGGTTTTTGGTCCAAATTAGGGTTTTGGGTCAAAATTAGCGTTTGGGGTTTGAATTAGGGTTTTGAGTTAAAAATAGGGTTTTGGGTCATAAATAGGGTTAGAATTAGGGTTTCGGGTCAAAATTAGGGTTTTGGGTCAAAATTATGGTTTATGGTTAGAATTTGGGTTTTGAGTTAAAAATGGGGTTTCGGTCAAAATTAGGGTTTTGGGTCAATTTTAGGGTTTAAGGTCAAAATTAGGGTTTGAATTAGGGTTTTGGGTCAAAATTAGAGCTTTGGGTTAAAATTAGGGTTTTGGGTTTTTTGTCCAAATTAGGCTTTGGGGTCAAAATTAGCGTTTGGGGTTTGAATTAGGGTTTTGAGTTAAAAATAGGGTTTTGGGTCATAAATAGGGTTAGAATTAGGGTTTCGGGTCAAAATTAGGGTTTTGGGTCAAAATTATGGTTTATGGTTAGAATTTGGGTTTTGAGTTAAAAATGGGGTTTCGGTCAAAATTAGGGTTTTGGGTCAATTTTAGGGTTTAAGGTCAAAATTAGGGTTTGAATTAGGGTTTTGGGTCAAAATTAGAGCTTTGGGTTAAAATTAGGGTTTTGGGTTTTTTGTCCAAATTAGGGTTTTGGGTCAAAATTAGCGTTTGGGGTTTGAATTAGGGTTTTGAGTTAAAAATAGGGTTTTGGGTCAAAAATAGGGTTTCGGGTCAAAATTAGGGTTTTAGGTCAAAATTTAGGCTTACGGTTAGAATTTGGGTTTCGAGTTAAAAATAGGGTTTAGGGTGAAAATTAGGGTTTCGGGTCAAAATTAGGGTTTTGGGTCAAAATTAGTGCTTAGGGTTAGAATTTGGGTTTTGAGTTAAAAATAGGGTTTTGGGTGAAAATTAGGGTTTAGGGTCAAAATTAGTGTTTAGGGTCAAAATTAGGGTTTAGGGTTAAAATTTGGGTTTTTGGTCCAAATTAGGGTTTTGGGTTAAAATTAGAGTTTGGGGTTTGAATTCGGGTTTTGAGTTAAAAATAGGGTTTTGGGTCAAAAATAGGGTTAGAATTAGGGTTTTGGGTCAAAATTTGAGTTTGGGGTTTGAATTATGGTTGAGTTAAAAATAGGGTTTTGGGTCAAAAATAGGGTTAGAATTAGGGTTTCGGATCAAAATTAGGGTTTTGGGTCAAAATTAGGGCTTAGGGTTAGAATTTGGGATTTGAGTTAAAAAATGGGTTTTGGGTCAAAATTAGGGTCTTGGGTCAAATTTAGGGTTTATGGTCAAAAATAGGGTTTGAATTAGGGTTTTCGGTCAAAATTAGAGCTTTGGGTTAAAATTTGGGTTTTGGGTCAAAATTAGCGTTTAGGGTTTTAATTAGGGTTTTGAGTTAAAAATAGGGTTTTGGGTCAAAAATTGGGTTAGAATTAGGGTTTCGGGTCAAAATTAGGGTTTTGGGTCAAAATTAGTGTTTGGGGTTAGAATTAGGGTTTTGAGTTAAAAATAGGGTTAGAATTAGCGTTTTGGGTTAAAATTAGGGTTTCGGGTCAAAATTAGGGTTTTGGGTCAAAATTAGGGCTTAGGGTTAGAATTTGGGTTTTGAGTTAAAAATAGGGTTTTGGGTGAAAATTAGGGTTTAGGGTCAAAATTAGGGTTTTGGGTCAAAATTAGAGCTTTGGGTTAAAATTTGGGTTTTTGGTAAAAATTTGGGTTTTGTGTCCAAATTAGGGTTTTGGGTCAAAATTAGAGCTATGGGTTAAAATTAGGGTTTTGGGTTAAAATTTGGGTTTTTGGGTCAAAAATAGGGTTAGAATTAGGGTTTTGGGTTAGAATTAGGGTTTGGGTCAAAATTAGGGTTTTGGGTCAAAATTAGGGCTTAGGGTTAGAATTTGGGTTGAGTTAAAAATTGGGTTTTGGGTCAAAATTAGGGTTTCGGGTCAAAATTAGCGTTTGGGGTTTGAATTAGGGTTTTGAGTTAAAAATAGGGTTAGAAATAGGGTTTTGGGTTAGAATTAGGGTTTCGGGTCAAAATTAGGGTTTTGGGTCAAATTTAGGGTTTAGGGTCAAAATTAGGGTTTAAATTAGAGCTTTGGGTTAAAATTTGGGTTTTGGGTTAAAATTTGGGTTTTTGGTCCAAATTAGGGTTTTGGGTCAAAATTAGCGTTTGGGGTTTGAATTAGGGTTTTGAGTTAAAAATAGGGTTTTGGGTCATAAATAGGGTTAGAATTAGGGTTTCGGGTCAAAATTAGGGTTTTGGGTCAAAATTATGGTTTATGGTTAGAATTTGGGTTTTGAGTTAAAAATGGGGTTTCGGTCAAAATTAGGGTTTTGGGTCAATTTTAGGGTTTAAGGTCAAAATTAGGGTTTGAATTAGGGTTTTGGGTCAAAATTAGAGCTTTGGGTTAAAATTAGGGGGGTTTTTGTCCAAATTGGTCAAAATTAGCGTTGGGGTTTGAATTAGGGTTTGAGTTAAAAATAGGGTTTGGGTCAAAAATAGGGGAATTAGGGTTTAGGTCAAAATTAGGGTTTTGGGTCAAAATTATGGTTTAGGTTAAAATTAGGGTTTTGAGTTAAAAATAGGGTTTGGTCAAAATTAGGGTTTGGGCAATTAGGTTTTAGGTCAAAATTAGGGTTTGATTAGGGTTTGGGTCAAAATTAGGTAAATTAGGTTTGGTTTGTCAAATTAGGGTTTTGGGTCAAAATTAGGGTTTGGGTTTGAATTAGGGTTTGAGTTAAAAATAGGGTTTTGGGTCAAAATAGGGTTTGGTTTAGGGTTTTAGGTCAAAATTAGGGTTTGGTAAATTTGGGTTTTGGTTAAAAATAGGGTTTTGTGTTAAAATTAGGGTTTGGGTCAAAATTAGGGTTTTGGGTCAAAATTAGGGTTTTGGGTAAAATTAGGGTTTTGAGTTAAAAATAGGGTTTTGGTGTAAAATTAGGGTTTTGGGTCAAAATTAGGGTTTTGGGTCAAAATTAGGGTTTTGGTTAAAATTAGGGTTTTGGGTTAAAATTAGGGTTTTGGGTCAAAATTAGGGTTTTGGGGTTTGTTAGGGTTGGTTAAAATTAGGGTTTTGGGTCAAAATATTGGGTTAAAATTAGGGTTTTGGGTCAAAATTAGGGTTTTGGGTCAAAATTAGGTTTGGGGTTTGAATTAGGGTTTGAGTTAAAAATAGGGTTTGGTAAATAGGGTTAGAATTAGGGTTTGGGTCAAAATTAGGGTTTTGGGTCAAAATTAGGGTTTTGGGTTAAATTTGGGTTTTGAGTTAAAAAGGGTTTTGGGTCAAAATTAGGGTTTTGGGTCAAAATTAGGGTTTATGGTCAATATTAGGGTTTAAATTAGGGTTTTGGGTGAGAATTAGGGTTTCGGGTCAAAATTAGGGTTTTGGGTCAAAATTAGGGCTTAGGGTTAAAATTAGGGTTTTGTGTTAAAATTAGGGTTTTGGGTCAAAATAGGGTTTGGGTTAGGGTTTTGGTCAAAATTAGGGTTTTGGTCAAAATTAGGGTTTGGGTAAAATTAGGGTTTTGGTTAAAATTAGGGTTTGTCAAATTAGGGTTTTGGTAAAATTAGGGTTTTGGGTTTAAATTAGGGTTTTGGGTCAAAATTAGGGTTTTGGGTCAAAATTAGGGTTTGGGTTAAAATTATTTGTGAGAAAATTAGGGTTTGGGTCTAAATTAGGGTTTGGGTTAAAATTAGGGTTTGGGTCAAAATTAGGGTTTTGGTCAAAATTAGGGTTTGGGTTAAAATGGGTTTGAGTAAAATTAGGGTTTTGGTCAAAATTAGATTTGGGTCAAATTAGGGTTTAATTAGGGTTTGGGTCAAATTAGGGTTTTGGGTCAAAATAGGGTTTGGTTGTGGTTTAGGTCAAAATTAGGGTTTTGGGTCAAAATTAGGTTTTGGGTAAATTAGGGTTTGGGTAAAGGGTTAGAATTAGGGTTTGGGTCAAAATTAGGTTTTGGGTCAAAATTAGGTAAATTAGGGTTTTGGGTAAAATTAGGGTTTAGGTTAAAATTAGGGTTTGGGTTAAAATTAGGGTTTGGGTCAAAATTAGGGTTTGGGTCAAAATTAGGGTTTGGGTCAAATTAGGGTTTTGGTTAAAATTAGGGTTTTGGGTTAAAATTAGGGTTTGAGTTAAAAATAGGGTTTTGGGTCAAAATTAGGGTTTGGGTAAAATTAGGGTTTTGGTCAAAATTAGGGTTTTGGGTCAAAATTAGGGTTTTGGGTTAGAATTTTTGGGTTTTTGAGTTCAAAATAGGTTTTGGTCAAAATTAGGGTTTTGGGTAATTAGGGTTTGGGTTAAAAATAGGTTTGAAATTAGGGTTTTGGGTTAGAATTAGGGTTTTGGTCAAAATTAGGGTTTGGGTTGGTTTAGGTCAAATTAGGGTTGTAAGGTTTTGGGTCAAAATTAGGGTTTTGGTAAAATTAGGGTTTTGGGTCAAAATTAGGGTTTTGGTCAAAATTAGGGTTTCAAAATTAGGTTGGGGTTTGAATTAGGGTTTTGAGTTAAAAATAGGGTTTTGGGTCAAAAATAGGGTTAAATTAGGTTTGGTCCAAATTAGGGTTTTGGGTCAAAATTAGAGTTTGCGGTTTGAATTAGGGTTTTGAGTTTAAAATTGGGTTTTGGGTCAAAATTAAGGTCTTGGGTCAAATTTAGGGTTTATGGTCAAAATTAGGGTTTGAATTAGGGTTTTGGGTCAAAATTAGAGCTTTGGGTTAAAATTAGGGTTTTTAGTCCAAATTAGGGTTTTGGGTCAAAATTAGCGTTTGGGGTTTGAATTAGGGTTTTGAATTAAAAATAGGGTTTTGGGTCAAAAGAAATTAGGGTTTGGTCAAAATTAGGGTTTTGGGTCAAAATTAGGGTTTTGGTTAGAATTTGGGTTTGAGTTAAAAATGGGGTTTGGGTCAAAATTAGGGTTTGGGTCAATTAGGGTTTAGGCAAAATTAGGGTTTGAATTAGGGTTTGGGTCAAAATTAGAGCTTTGGGTTAAAATAAGGGTTTCGGGTTAAAATTAGGGTTCTGGGTCAAAATTAGGGTTTAGGGTCAAAATTAGGGTTTGGGTTAAAATTAGGGTTTTGGGTTAAAATAGGGTTTGGGTTAAAATTAGGGTTTTGGTCAAAATAGGGTTTAGGTCAAAATTAGGGTTTTGGTTAAAATTAGGGTTTTGGGTAAAATTAGGGTTTGGGTTAAAATTAGGGTTTTGGTCAAAATTAGGTTTGGGTGTTAGGTTTTGGGTCAAAATTAGGGTTTTGGTCAAAATTAGGGTTAGGGTTAAATTAGGGTTTGAGTTAAAAATAGGGTTTTGGGTCAAAATTAGGGTTTGGGTCAAAATTAGGTTTTGGGTCAAAATAGGGTTAGGTTGGTAAAATTAGGGTTTTGGTCAAAATTAGGGTTTGGGTCAAAATTAGGGTTTGGTTAAAATTAGGGTTTTGGTTAAAATAGTTAGGGTTTGATTTAGGGTTTGGTCAAAATTAGGTTTTGGGTCAAAATTAGGGTTTGGGTAAAATTAGGGTTTGGGTTAAAATTAGGGTTTGGTCAAATTAGGGTTTAGGGTCAAAATTAGGGTTTAGGGTTTGAAATAGAGTTTTGAGTTTAAATAGGGTTTTGGGTTAAATTTAGGGTTTTGTGTCAAAATTAGGGTTTTGGGGTAAAAATTAGGGTTTAGGGTCAAAATTAGGGTTTTGGGTTAAAATTAGGGTTTTGTTTCAAAATTAGGGTTTTGGGTGAAAAATAGGGTTTTGGGTTAAAATTAGGTTTTGGGTCAAAATTAGGGTTTTGGTCAAAATTAGGGTTTTGGGTTAAAATTAGGGTTTTGGGTTAAAATTAGGGTTTTGGGTTAAAATTAGGGGTTTGGGTTAAAATTAGGGCTTTGGGTCAAAATTATTGGGTTTGTTAAATTAGGGTTTTGAGTTAAAATTAGGGTTTGGGTCAAATTAGGGTTTTGGGTTAAAATTAGGGTTTTGGGTCAAAATTAGGGTTTTGGGTTAAAATTAGGTTTTGGGTTAAAATAGGTTTAGGTTTTGTCAAAATTAGGGTTTTGGGTCAAAATTAGGGTTAGGTTGAAAATTAGGTTTTGGGTCAAATAGGGTTTTGGGTTAAAATTAGGGTTTTGGTAAAATAGGGTTTTGGTCAAAATTAGGGTTTGGTCAAAATTAGGGTTTTGGGTAAATTAGGGTTTTGGTTAAAATTAGGGTTTTGGGTTAAAATTAGGGTTTTGGTAAATTAGGGTTTTGGGTCAAAATTAGGGTTTGGTTAATTAGGGTTTGAGTTAAAAGTTTGGGTCAAAATTAGGGTTTTGGGTCAAAATTAGGGTTTGGGGTTAAAATTAGGGTTTTGAGTTAAAAATATTGGTTTGGGTTAAAATTAGGGTTTTGGTAAAATTAGGGTTTTGGGTCAAAATTAGGGTTTGGGTTAAAATTAGGGTTTGGGTTAAATTAGGGTTTGGGTTAAAATTAGGGTTTTGGTCAAAATTAGGTTAGGGAAATTAGGGTTTTGGGTCAAAATTAGGGTTTGAATTAGGGTTTTCGGTCAAAATTAGGGTTTTGGGTTAAAATTAGGGTTTTGGGTCCAAATTAGGGTTTGGGTCAAAATTAGCGTTTGGGGTTTGAATTAGGGTTTTGAGTTAAAAATAGGGTTTTGGGTCATAAATAGGGTTAGAATTAGGGTTTTGGGTCAAAATTAGGGTTTTGGGTCAAAATTAGGGTTTGGGTAGAATTAGGGTTTGAGTTAAAAATAGGTAGGTTTTGGGTTAAAATTAGGGTTTTGGGTCAAAATTAGGGTTTGGTCAAATTAGGGTTTTGGGTCAAAATTAGGGTTTGGGTTAAAATAGGGTTTTGGGAAAATTAGGGTTTTGGGTCAAAATTAGGGTTTGGGTCAAAATTAGGGTTTTGGGTAAAATAGGGGTTAAAATTAGGGTTTTGGGTCAAAATTAGGTTTTGGGTCAAAATTAGGGTTTTGGGTAAAATTAGGGTTTTTGTTAAAAATAGGGTTTTGGGTCAAAATTAGGGTTGGGTAAAATTAGGGTTTTGGGTAAAATTAGGGTTTTGGGTCAAAATTAGGGTTTGGGTTAGAATTAGGTTTGGGTTAAAATAGGGTTTGGGTAAAATTAGGGTTTTGGGTCAAAATTAGGTTTTGGGTAAAATTAGGGTTTTGGGTCAAAATTAGGGTTTAGGGTTAGAATTAGGGTTTGGGTTAAAATTAGGGTTTGGGTCAAAATTAGGGTTTAGTTAAAATTAGGGTTTTGGGTCAAAATTAGGTTGGTAAATTAGGGTTTGGGTTAAAATTAGGGTTTTGGGTCAAAATTAGGGTTTTGGGTCAAAATTAGGGAGGTTAGGGTTAAAATTAGGGTTTGGGTCAATTGGGTTAGGTTTTGGTCAAAATTAGGGTTTTGGGTCAAAATTAGGGTTTTGGGTTAAAATTAGGGTTTTGGGTTAAAATTAGGTTTTGGGTTAAAATTAGGGTTTGGGTCAAAATTAGGGTTTTGGGTCAAAATTAGGGTTTTGGGTCAAAATTAGGTTTTGGGTTAGAATTGGGTTTTGGTCAAAATTAGGGTTTTGGGTCAAAATTAGGGTTTGGGTTAAAATTAGGGTTTTGGTTAAAATTAGGGTTTTGGGTCAAAATGGGTAAATAGTTAGTTTGGGTCAAAATTAGGGTTTGGGTCAAAATTAGGGTTTTGGGTTAAAATTAGGGTTGGTTAAGGTTTTGGGTTAAAATTAGGGTTTGGTCAAAATTAGGGTTTTGGGTCAAAATTAGGGTTTGGGTTGGGTTAGAATGGTTGTAAAATTAGGGTTTGGGTCAAAATTAGGGTTTTGGGTTAAAATTAGGGTTAGAATAGGGTTTTGGGTTAAAATAGGGTTTGGTAAAATTAGGGTTTTGGGTCAAATTAGGGTTTAGGTCAATTAGGGTTTAAATTAGAGCTTGGGGTTAAAATTTGGGTTTTGGGTTAAAATTTGGGTTTTTGGTCCAAATTAGGGTTTTGGGTCAAAATTAGCGTTTGGGGTTTGAATTAGGGTTTTGAGTTAAAAATAGGGTTTTGGGTCATAAATAGGGTTAGAATTAGGGTTTCGGGTCAAAATTAGGGTTTTGGGTCAAAATTATGGTTTATGGTTAGAATTTGGGTTTTGAGTTAAAAATGGGGTTTCGGTCAAAATTAGGGTTTTGGGTCAATTTTAGGGTTTAAGGTCAAAATTAGGGTTTGAATTAGGGCTTTGGGTTAAAATTAGGGTTTTGGGTTTTTTGTCCAAATTAGGGTTTTGGGTCAAAATTAGTGTTTGGGGTTTGAATTAGGGTTTTAAGTTAAAAATAGGGTTTTGGGTCAAAAATAGTGTTAGAATTAGTGTTTTGGGTCAAAATTAGGGTTTTGGGTCAAAATTTGTTGTTTGAGTTAAAAATGGGGTTTCGGTCAAAATTAGGGTTTTGGGTCAATTTTAGGGTTTAAGGTCAAAATTAGGGTTTGAATTAGGGTTTTGGGTCAAAATTAGAGCTTTGGGTTAAAATTAGGGTTATGGGTTTTTTGTCCAAATTAGGCTTTGGGGTCAAAATTAGCGTTTGGGGTTTGAATTAGGGTTTTGAGTTAAAAATAGGGTTTTGGGTCAAAAATAGGGTTTCGGGTCAAAATTAGGGTTTTAGGTCAAAATTTAGGCTTATGGTTAGAATTTGGGTTTCGAGTTAAAATTAGGGTTTTGGGTCAAAATTAGGGTTTCGGGTCAAAATTAGGGTTTTGGGTCAAAATTAGTGCTTAGGGTTAGAATTTGGGTTTTGAGTTAAAAATAGGGTTTTGGGTGAAAATTAGGGTTTAGGGTCAAAATTAGGGTTTTTGGTCCAAATTAGGGTTTTGGGTTAAAATTAGAGTTTGGGGTTTGAATTAGGGTTTTGAGTTAAAAATAGGGTTTTGGGTCAAAAATAGGGTTAGAATTAGGGTTTTGGGTCAAAATTAGGGTTTTGGGTCAAAATTTGAGTTTGGGGTTTGAATTATGGTTGAGTTAAAAATAGGGTTTTGGGTCAAAAATAGGGTTAGAATTAGGGTTTCGGATCAAAATTAGGGTTTTGGGTCAAAATTAGGGCTTAGGGTTAGAATTTGGGATTTGAGTTAAAAAATGGGTTTTGGGTCAAAATTAGGGTCTTGGGTCAAATTTAGGGTTTATGGTCAAAAATAGGGTTTGAATTAGGGTTTTCGGTCAAAATTAGAGCTTTGGGTTAAAATTTGGGTGCAAATTAGGTTTAGGGTTTTAATTAGGGTTTTGAGTTAAAAATAGGGTTTTGGGTCAAAAATGGAATTAGGGTTGGTCAAAATTACGGTTTTGCGTCAAAATTAGTGTTTGGGGTTAGAATTAGGGTTTTGAGTTAAAAGGTTTGAATTAGGGTTTTGGGTCAAAATTAGAGCTTTGGGTTAAAATTAGGGTTTTGGGTCAAAATTAGGGCTTAGGGTTAGAATTTGGGTTTTGAGTTAAAAATAGGGGTTTGGGTGAAAATTAGGGTTTAGGGTCAAAAATAGGGTTTTTGGTCAAAATTAGGGTTTCGGGTCAAAATTAGGGTTTTGGGTTAGAATTAGGGTTTCGGGTCAAAATTAGGGTTTCGGGTCAAAATTAGGGCTTAGGGTCAGAATTAGGGCTTAGGGTTAGAATTTGGGTTTTGAGTCAAAATAGGGTTAGAATTAGGGTTGGGTTAAATTAGGGTTTGGGTCAAGTTGGAATTAGGTTTTGGGTCAAATTGTTTAGGTTAAAATTAGGGTTGAGTAAATAGGGTTTTGGTCAAATTGGGTTTTGGTTAAATTAGGGTTTTGGCAAATTAGGGTTTGGGTTAAATTAGGGTTTGGCAAATAGTTGAAATTAGGGTTTTGGGTAGTTGGTTATAGTTTGAGTTAAAATAGGGTTTTGGGTCAAAATTAGGGTTTTGGGTAAAATTAGGGTTTGGGTCAAAATTAGGGTTTTGGGTAAATTAGGGTTTGGGTTAAAATTAGGGTTTGGGTTAAAATTGGCAAATTAGGGTTTTGGGTCAAAATTAGGGTTTTGGAAATTAGGGTTTAGTGGGAAAATAGGGTGGAAGGGTTTTGGTCAAATTAGGGTTTTGGGTCAAAATTAGCGTTTGGGGTTTGAATTAGGGTTTGAGTTAAAAATAGGGTTTGGGTCAAAATAGGTTAGAATTAGGTTTAGCGTCAAAATTAGGGTTTTGGGTCAAAATTATGGTTTATGGTTAGAATTTGGGTTTTGAGTTAAAAATGGGGTTTCGGTCAAAATTATGGTTTTGGGTCAATTTTAGGGTTTAAGGTCAAAATTAGGGTTTGAATTAGGGTTTTGGGTTTTTTGTCCAAATTAGGGTTTTGGGTCAAAATTAGCGTTTGGGGTTTGAATTAGGGTTTTGAGTTAAAAATAGGGTTTTGGGTCAAAAATAGGGTTAGAATTAGGGTTTCGGGTCAAAATTAGGGTTTTGGGTCAAAATTATGGTTTATGGTTAGAATTTGGGTTTTGAGTTAAAAATGGGGTTTCGGTCAAAATTAGGGTTTTGGGTCAATTTTAGGGTTTAAGGTCAAAATTAGGGTTTGAATTAGGGTTTTGGGTCAAATTAGGGTTTTGGGTTAAATTAGTTGGTTATTTCGGTTTTGTCCAAATTAGGGTTTTGGGTCAAAATTAGGGTTTTGGGTTTGAATTAGGGTTTTGAGTTAAAATAGGGTTTGGGTCAAAATAGGAGTTGGGTTAAATTAGGGTTTGGGTCAAAATTAGGGTTTTGGGTCAAAATTAGTTTTGGGTCAAAATTAGGGTTTTGGTTAAAATTAGCGGTTTTGGTTAAAATTAGGGTTTTGGGTTAAAATTAGGGTTTTTGGTCCAAATTAGGGTTTTGGGTCAAAATTAGAGCTTTGGGTTAAAATTAGGGTTTTGAGTTAAAATTAGTGTTTTGGTTACAAATTAGGGTTTTGGGTAAAAATTAGAGTTTTGGGTCAAAATTAGGGTTTTGGGTCAAAATTAGGGTTTTTGGTTAAAAATAGGGTTGTGGGTCAGAATTAGGGTTTGGTCAAAATTAGGGTTTTGGGTCCAAATTAGTTTTAATTAGGGTTAAAATAGGGTTTGGGTCAAAATTAGGGTTTTGGTCAAAATTAGGGTTTGGGTCAAATAGTTTGGTTGAATTTGGGTTTGTTAAAATAGGGTTTGGGTCAAAAATAGGGTTTGAAATTAGGGTTTTGGGTCAAAATTAGGGTTTTGGGTAAATTAGGGTTTGGGTTAAAATTAGGGTTTTGGAAAATTAGGGTTTGGGTCAAAATTAGGGTTTGGGTCAAAATTAGGGTTTTGGTTAAATTAGGGTTTGAGTTAAAAATGGGTTTTGGGTCAAAATATTTTGGTCAAATTAGGGTTTTGGTCAAAATTAGTAGGGTTTGAATTAGGGTTTTGAGTTAAAATTAGGGTTTTGGGTTAAAATTTGGGTTTTGGGTCAAAATTAGGGTTTAGGGTAATTAGGGTTGAGTTAAAAATAGGGTTTGGGCACAAAAATTGGGTTAAAATTAGGTTGGTCAAAATTAGGGTTTTGGGTCAAAATTAGGGTTTGGGTTAGAATTAGGGTTTGAGTTAAAATAGGGTTAAATTAGGGTTAGGGTCAAAATTAGGGTTTTAGGGTCAAAATTAGGGATTCGGGTCAAAATTCTGGGTTATGGTTAGAAGTTGGGTTTTGAGTTAAAAATAGGGTTTTGGGTACAAATTAGGGTTGGGTTAAATTAGGGTTTTGGGTCAAAATTAGGGTTTGGGTTAAAATTAGGGTTTTGGTAAAATTAGGGTTTTGAGTTAGGTTTGGGTTAAAATTAGGGTTTTGGGTTAAAATTAGGGTTTTGGGTCAAATTAGGGTTTTGGGTCAAAATTAGGGTTTTGGGTTAAAATTAGGTTTTGGTTAAAATTAGGGTTTTAAAATTAGGGTTTTGGGTCAAAATTAGGGTTTTGGGTCAAAATTAGGTTTTGGTTAAAAATTAGGGTTTTGAGTTAAAATTAGGGTTTTGGTCAAAATTAGGGTTTTGGGTCAAAATTAGGGTTTAGGGTTAAAATTAGGGTTTGAATTAGGGTTTTGGGTTAAAATTAGGGTTTTAGGTCAAAAATAAGGTCTTTGGTCAAAATTAGGGTTTGGTAGGGGTTAAAATTAGGGTTTGAGTTAAAAATAGGGTTTTGGGTCAAAGGTTAGAATTAGGGATTTGGTTAAAATTAGGGTTTTGGTCAAAATTATTTTGGGTTAGAATTAGGGTTTGAGTTAAAATTAGGGTTTTGGTCAAAATTAGGGTTTGGTAATTAGGGTTTAGGTCAAAAATAGGGTTAGAATTAGGGTTTGGGTTAAAATTATGGTTTTGGGTTAAAATTAGGGTTTTTGGTCCAAATTAGGGTTTTGGGTCAAAATTAGCGTTTGGGGTTTGAATTAGGGTTTTGAGTTAAAAATAGGGTTTTGGGTCATAAATAGGGTTAGAATTAGGGTTTCGGGTCAAAATTAGGGTTTTGGGTCAAAATTATGGTTTATGGTTAGAATTTGGGTTTTGAGTTAAAAATGGGGTTTCGGTCAAAATTAGGGTTTTGGGTCAATTTTAGGGTTTAAGGTCAAAATTAGGGTTTGAATTAGGGTTTTGGGTCAAAATTAGAGCTTTGGGTTAAAATTAGGGTTTTGGGTTTTTTGTCCAAATTAGGGTTTTGGGTCAAAATTAGCGTTTGGGGTTTGAATTAGGGTTTTGAGTTAAAAATAGGGTTTTGGGTCAAAAATAGGGTTAGAATTAGGGTTTCGGATCAAAATTAGGGTTTTGGGTCAATATTAGGGCTTAGGGTTAGAATTTGGGTTTTGAGTTAAAAATGGGGTTTTGGGTCAAAATTAGGGTTTGAATTAGGGTTTTGGGTCAAAATTAGGGTTTAGATTAGGGTTTTGGGTTAGAATTAGGGTTTCGGGTAAAAATTAGGGCTTAGGGTTTGAATTAGGGTTTAGGGTCAAAATTAGCGTTTGGGGTTTGAATTAGGGTTTTGAGTTAAAAATAGGGTTTTGGGTCATAAATAGGGTTAGAATTAGGGTTTTCGGTTATAATTAGGGTTTTGGGTCAAAATTAGCGTTTTGGTTTTGAGTTAAAAATGGGGTTTTCGGTCAAAATTAGGGTTTTGGGTTAGAATTAGGGTTTTGGGTTAGAATTAGGGTTTCAGGTCAGAATTAGGGTTTTGGGTCAAAATTAGAGCTTTGGTTTAAAATTTGGGTTTTTGGTTAAAATTTGGGTTTGGTTTCAATATTAGGGTTTTTGGTCAAAATTAGGGTTTGGGGTAAAAATTAGGGTTTCGGGTTAGAATTAGGGTTTTGGGTAAATTAGGGTTTTGGGTAAATTAGGGTTTGAGTTAAAATAGGGTTTTGGGTCAAAATGGGTTTTAGGTTTGGGTCAAAATTAGGGTTTTGGGTCAAAATTGGGTTTTGGGTTAAAATTAGGGTTTGAGTTAAAATAGGGTTTTGGGTCAAAATTAGGGTTTGGTTAAAATTAGGGTTTTGGTCAAAATTAGGGTTTGGGTAATTAGGGTTTGAGTTAAAATAGGGTTTTGGGTCAAATTAGGGTTTTGGTCAAAATTAGGGTTTTGGGTCAAAATTAGGGTTTTGGGTTTGAATTAGGGTTTGAGTTAAAAATAGGGTTTTGGTCAAAATTAGGGTTGGAAAATTAGGGTTTTGGGTCAAAATTAGGGTTTTGGGTAAATTAGGGTTTTGGTTAAAATTTGGTTGAGTTAAAATTAGGGTTTGGGTCAAAATTAGGGTTTGGGTCAAAATTAGGGTTTTGGGTCAAAATTAGGGTTTGTTTCGGTCAAAATTAGGGTTTTGAGTCAATTTTAGGGTTTTGGGTCAAAATTAGGGTTTGAATTAGGGTTTTGGGTTAAAATTAGGGTTTTGGGTTAAAAATAGTGTTAGAATTAGGGTTTTGGGTTAAAATTAGGGTATTGGGTCAAAATTAGGGTTTTGGGTCAAAATTAGGGCTTGGGTTAAATTAGGGTTTAGAAATTAGGGTTTTGGGTTAAAATTAGGGTTTGGGTCAAAATTAGGGTTTTGGGTCAAAATTAGGGTTTTGGGTTAAAATTGGGTTGAATTAGGGTTTTGGGTTAAAATTAGGGTTTTGGTCAAAATTAGGGTTTTGGTCAAAATTAGGTTTAGGTTAAATTAGGGTTTGGGTAAAATTAGGGTTTTGGGTCAAAATTAGAGTTTTGCGTCAAAATTAGGGTTGGTTAAATTAGGGTTTTGGGTCAAAATTAGGGTTTGGTCAAAATTAGGGTTTGGGTTAAAATTAGGGTTTGGCAATTAGGGTTAAAATTAGGGTTTTGGGTCAAATAGGGTTTGGGTTAAAATTAGGGTTTTGGGTCAAAATTAGGGTTTGGGTCAAAATTAGGGTTTGGGTTAAAATTAGGGTTTTGGGTTAAAATTAGGGTTTTGGTTAAAATTAGGGTTTTGGGTCAAAATTAGGTTTGGGTTAAAATTAGGGTTTGGGTCAAATTAGGTTTGGTCAAAATTAGGGTTTTGGGTCAAATTTAGGTTTTGGGTTAAAATTAGGGTTTTGGTTAAATTAGGGTTTTGGGTCAAAATTAGGTTTGGGTAAATTAGGTTTGGGTTAAAATTAGGGTTTTGGGTCAAAATTGGGTTGGAATTAGGGTTTGGGTTAAAATTAGGGTTTTGGGTCAAAATTAGGTTGGGTTAAAATTAGGGTTTTGGTCAAAATTAGGGTTGGTAAAATTAGGGTTTGGGTTAAAATTAGGTTTTGGGTTAAAATTAGGGTTTTGGGTCAAATTATGGTTTTGGGTCAAAATTAGGGTTTCGGGTCAAAATTAGGGTTTTGGGTCAAAATTAGGGTTTGGGTTAAAATTTGTGTTTTAAAATTAGGGTTTTGGGTCAAATTAGGGTTTGGGTCAAAATTAGGGTTTGGGTTAAAATTAGGGTTTTGGGTCAAAATTAGGGGGTTAAAATTAGGGTTTTGGGTCAAAATTAGGGTTTTGAGTTAAAATTAGGGTTTGGGTTAAAATTAGGGTTTTGGGTTAAAATTAGGGTTTTGGGTCAAATTAGGGTTTTGGTCAAAATTAGGGTTTTAGGTCAAAATTAGGGTTTGAATTAGGGTTTGGGTTAAAATTAGGGTTTTGGGTTAAAAATAGGTAGGGTTTGGGTCAAAATTAGGGTTTGGGTCAAAATTAGGGTTTTGGGTCAAAATTAGGGTTTTGGGTTAAATTTAGGGTTTCAGGTCAAAATTAGGGTTTAGGGTCAAAATTAGGGTTTTGGGTCAAAATTAAGGTTTTGGGTAAATTTAGGGTTTCAGGTCAAAATTAGGGTTTAGGGTCAAAATTAGGGTTTTGGGTTAAAATAGGTTTTAGGGTTTGGGTCAAAATTAGGGTTTGGTAAAATTAGGGTTTTGGGTTAAAATTAGGGTTTTGGGTTATTAGTTTTGGGTTTTGGGTCAAATAAGGGTTTCGGCTTAAAATTAGGGTTTTGGGTCAAAATTAGGTTTTGGGTAAAAATAAGGGTTTTTGGTCCAATTTAGGTTTTTGGGTCAAATTAGGGTTTTGGGTTAAAATTAGGGTTTTGGTCAAAATTAGGGTTTTGGGTCAAAATTAGGGTTTGGGGTTAAATTAGGGTTTTGAGTTAAAATTAGGGTTTTGGGTCAAAATATTAGGGTTTTGGTCAAAATTAGGGTTTTGGGTCAAAATTAGGGTTTTGGTTAAATTAGGGTTTTGAGTTAAAAATAGGGTTTTGGCAAATGTTAATTATTTGGGTTTAGGGTTTGAATTAGGGTTTTGGGTCAAAATTAGAGCTTTTTGTTAAAATTTGGGTTTTTGGTCCAAATTAGGGTTTTGGGTCAAAATTAGCGTTTGGGGTTTGAATTAGGGTTTTGAGTTAAAAATAGGGTTTTGGGTCAAAAATAGGGTTAGAATTAGGGTTTCGGGGTCAAAATTAGGGATTTGGGTCAAAATTAGGGCTTAGGGTTAGAATTTGGGTTTTGAGTTAAAAATGGAGTTTTCGGTCAAAATTAGGGTTTTGTGTCAATTTTAGGTTTTCGGTCAAAATTAGGGTTTGAATTAGGGTTTTGGGTCAAAATTAGGGTTTAGGGTCAAAATTAGGGTTTAAATTAGGGTTTCGGGTCAAAATTAGGGTTTTGGGTCAAAATTAGGGCTTAGGGTTTGAATTAGGGTTTAGGGTGAAAATTAGGGTTTAGGGTCAAAATTAGGGTTTTGGGTCAAAATTAGTGTTTGGGAAATTAGGGTTTTAGTTAAAATTAGGGTTTTGGGTTAAAAATAGGGTTAGAATTAGGGTTTTGGGTCAAAATTAGGGATTTGGGTCAAAATTAGGGTTTGTTGAGTTTGGTTTTGAGTTAAAAATAGGGTTTGGGTCAAAATTAGGGTTTAGGGTCAAATTAGGGTTTTGGGTCAAAATTAGGGTTTTGGGTAAATTAGGGTTTTGGGTAAAATTAGGGTTTGGGTTAAAATTAGGGTTTTGGGTCAAAATTAGGGTTTGGGTTAAAATTAGGGTTTGGGTTAAAATTTGGGTTTTGGTCAAAATTAGGGTTTTGGGTCAAAATTAGGGTTTGGGTAAAATTAGGGTTTTGGGTAAAATAGGAGGTTAGGGTTGGTAAATTAGGGTTTGGGTCAAAATTAGGGTTTTGGGTCAAAATTAGGGTTTTGGGTTAAAAATTAGGGTTTTGAGTTAAAATAGGGTTTTGGGTCAAATTAGGGTTTGGTCAAATTAGGGTTTAGGTCAAAAATAGGGTTTGAATTAGGGTTTTGAGTTAAAATTAGGGTTTGGGTTAAAAATTTGGGTTTTGGTCAAAATTAGGGTTTTGGGTCAAAATTAGGGTTTTGAGTTAAAATTAGGGTTTTGAGTTAAAATAGGGTTTTGGGTCAAAATAGGGTTAGAATTAGGGTTTTGTGTTAAAATTAGGGTTTTGGGTCAAAATTAGGGTTTATGGTTAGAATTTGGGTTTTGAGTTAAAAATAGGGTTTGGTCAAAATTAGGGTTTTGGGTCAAATTAGGGTTTTGGTCAAAATTAGGGTTAACAAATTAGGGTTTTGGGTCAAAATTAGGGTTTGGGTTAAAATTAGTTTGGGTTTTGGTCAAAATTAGGGTTTTGGGTCAAAATTAGGTTTGGGGTTTGAATTAGGGTTTTGAGTTAAAAATAGGGTTTTGGGTCAAATAGGTTAGAATTAGGGTTTTGGTCAAAATTAGGGTTTTGGGTCAAAATTAGGGTTTTTGGTTAGAATTTGGGTATTGAGTTAAAAATAGGGTTTTGGGTCAAAATTAGGGGGTTTTGGGTCATTAGGGTTTAGGTAAATTAGGGTTTGGGTCAAATTAGGGTTTGGGTTAAAATTAGGGTTTTGGGTTAAAATTAGGGTTTTGGGTCAAAATTAGGGTTTTGGGTCAAAATTAGGTTTTGGGTCAAAATTAGGGTTTGAGTTAAAATAGGGTTTTGGGTTAGAATTAGGGTTTTGGGTTAAAATTAGGGTTTCGGATCAAAATTAGGGTTTTGGGTCAAAATTAGGGTTTTGGGTTAAAATTAGGGTTTCTGGTCAAAATTAGGGTTTTGGGTTTTTGTTTAAAATTTGGGTTTTTGGTCCAAATTAGGGTTTTGGGTCAAAATTAGCGTTTCGTGTCAAAATTAGGGTGCTGGGTCAATTTTATGGTTTAGGGTCAAAATTAAGGTTTTGGGTCAAAATTAGGGTTTGGGTTAAAATTAGGGTTTTGGGTCAAAATTAGGGTTTTGCGTCAAAATTAGGGTTTTGGTAAATTAGGGTTTTGTTAAATTAGGGTTAAAATTAGGGTTTTGGGTTAAAATTAGGGTTTGAGTTAAAATTAGGGTTTTGGGTTTAGGTTGGTAAATAGGGTTTTGGTCAAAACTAGGGTTTTGGGTCAAAATTAGGGTTTAGGGTTTGAATTATGGTTGAGTTAAAATTAGGGTTTGGGTCAAAATTAGGGTTTAGGGTCAAAATTAGGGTTTTGAGGTAAAATTAGGTTTTTGGGTCAAAAATAGGGTTAGAATTAGGGTTTGGGTGAAAATAGGGTTTTGGAAAATTAGGGTTTTGGGTAAAATAGGGTTTTGGGTCAAAATTAGGGTTTTGGGTCAAAATTAGGGTTTGGTTTAATTAGGGTTTTGGGTTAAAATAGGGTTTTGGGTAAAAATTAGGGTTTGGGTCAAAATTAGGGTTTTGGGTCAAAATTAGGGTTTAGGGTTTGAATTAGGTTTTGAGTTAAAAATAGGGTTTTAGGTTTGGGTTAAATTAGGGTATTGGGTCAAAATTAGGGTTTTGGGTCAAAATTAGGGCTTAGGGTTAGAATTTGGGTTTTTAGTTATAAATGGGGTTTTCAGTCAAAATTAGGGGTTTGGGTCAAAATTAGGGTTTTGGGTCAAAATTAGGGTTTTGGGTTAAAATTTGGGTTTTTGGTCGAAATTAGGGTTTTTGGTCAAAATTAGGTTTTATTGGGTTAAAATTAGGGTTTTGGGTTTAGGGTTTTGGGTCAAAAATAGGGTTAAATTAGGGTTTTGGGTTAAATTAGGGTTTCGGGTCAAAATTAGGGTTTGGGTCAAAAATATGGCTTTGGGTTATAATTTTGGGTTTGAGTTAAAATTGGCTTGTTGGTCAAAATTAGGGTTTTGTGTCAAATTTAGGGTTTAGGGTCAAAATTAGGGTTTTGGGTTTGAATTAGGGTTTTGAGTAAAAAAATAGGGTTAGAATTAGGGTTTTGGGTTAGAATTAGGGTTTAGGGTCAAAATTAGGGTTTTGGGTCAAAATTAGGGTTTTGGGTTAAAATTAGGGTTTTTGGTCCAAATTAGGGTTTTGGTTCAAAAATAGGGTTTTGGGTCAAAATTAGGGTTTTGGGTTAAAATTAGGGTTTCGGTTCAAAATTAGGGTTTTGGGTCAAAATTCGGGTTTTGGGTCAAAATTAGGGTTTGGTAAATTAGGGTTTTGGGTTAAAATTAGGGTTTTAGGTCAAAATTAGGGTTTTGGTTAGAATTTGGGTTTAGGTTTTGGGTCAAAATTAGGGTTTTGGGTAAATTAGGTTTAGTTTAGGGTTAGAATTAGGGTTTTGGGTCAAAATTAGGGTTTTGGTCAAAATTAGGGTTTGGGTTAAAATTAGGGTTTTGGGTCAAAATTAGGTTTTGGGTTAAAATTAGGGTTTTGAGTCAAATAGGGTTTGTTAGGGTTAAATTAGGGTTTTGGGTCAAAATTAGGGTTTTGGGTCAAAATTAGGGTTTTTGGTTAAAATTAGGGTTTGGGTTAAAATTGGGTTTTGGTCAAAATTAGGGTTTTGGGTCAATTTAGGGTTTTGGGTCCAAATTTGGGTTTTGGGTCAAAATTAGGGTTTAGGGTTTTAATTATGGTTTTGAGTTAAAATTAGGGTTTTGGGTCAAAATTAGGGTTTTGGGTCAAAATTAGGGTTTAGGGTCAAAATTAGGGTTTTGGTTGAATTAGGGTTTTGGTCAAAATTAGGGTTTTGGGTCAAAATTAGGGTTTTGGGTCAAAATTAGGGTTTTGGGTAATTAGGGTTTTGGGTCAAAATTAGGGTTTTGGGTCAAAATTAGGGTTTTGGGTCAATTAGGGTTTTGGGTAAATTAGGGTTTTGGTCAAAATTAGGGTTTTGGGTAAAAATTAGGGTTTTGGGTTAAAATTAGGGTTTTGGGTCAAAATTAGGGTTTTGGGTCAAAATTAGGGTTTTGGTTCAAAATTAGAGAGTCGGGTTAAAATTAGGGTTTTGGCTTAAAATTAGGGATTCGGGTCATAATTAGGGATTCGGGTCATAATTAGGGCTTTGGGTTAAAATTAGGGTTTTGAGTTAAAAATAGGGTTTTGGGTCTAAAACTAGGGTTTTGGGTCAAAATTAGGGTTTAGGGTTTTAATTAGGGTTTTGGGTTAAAATTAGGGTTTTTAAATTGGGTTAAATTAGGATTTCGGGTCAAAATTAGGGTTTTGGGTCAAAATTAGGGTTTAGGGTTTGAATTTGGGTTTTGAATTAAAAATGGGGTTTTCGGTCAAAATTAGGGTTTAGGGTCAAATTTATGGTTTAGGGTCAAAAATAGGGTTTCGGGTCAAAATTAGGGCTTAGGGTTAGAATTTGTGTTTTGAGTTAAAAATTGGGTTTTGGGTCAAAATTAGGGTTTAGGGTCAAAATTAGGGTTTTGGGTCAATTTTGGGGTTTAGGGTCAAAATAGGGTTTTGGGTTAGTTTGGGTCAAAATTAGGGTTTTGGGTCAAAATTAGGGTTTTGTGTAAGAATTAGGGGTTTGTGTTAAAATTAGGGTTTTGGGTTAAAATAGGGTTAGTTTAGGGTCTAAATTAGGGTTTAGGGTCAAATTTAGGGTTTAGGGTCAATATTAGGGTTTAAATTAGGGTTTTGGGTTAAAATTAGGGTTTTGGGTGAAAATTAGGGTTTTGAGTCAAAATTAGAGTTTCGGGTCAAAATTAGGGTTTTGGGTCAAAATTAGGGTTTGGGTTTTAGGGTTTCGGGTTAAAATTAGGGTTTTGGGTCAAAATTAGGGTTTGGGTCAAAATTAGGGTTTTGGGTCAATTATTGGGTTTTGGGTTAAAATTTGGGTTTGGGTTAAAAATGGTTTTGGGTTAGAATTAGGGTTTTGGGTTAAAATTAGGGTTTCTGGTCAAAATTAGGGCTAAGGGTTAGAATTTGGGTTTTGAATTAAAAATAGGGTTTTGGGTGAAAATTAGGGTTTTGGGTCAAAATTAGGGTTTTGGGTCAAAATTAGAGCTTTGGGTTAAAATTAGGGTTTTGGGTTAAAATTTGGGTTTTTGGGCCAAATTAGGGTTTTGGGTCAAAATTAGAGTTTTGGGTCAAAATTTGGGATTATGGTTAGAATTTGGGTTTTGAGTTAAAATAGGGTTTTAAAATTAGGGTTTTGGGTTAAAATTTGGGTTTTGGGTAAAAATTAGGGTTTTGGGTCTAAATTAGGGTTTTGGGTTAAAATTTGGGTTTGGGTTAAAATTAGGGTTTTGGTTAAAATTAGGGTTTGGGTCAAAATTAGTTGGGGTTTGAATTAGGGTTTTGAGTTAAAAATAGGGTTGAAATAGGGTTTTGGGTTAAAATTAGGGTTTGGTCAAAATTAGGTTTTGGGTCAAATTTAGGGTTTAGGGTCAAAATTAGGTTTAAATTAGGCTTTGGGTTAAAATTAGAGCTTTGGGTTAAAATTTGGGTTTTTGGTCGAAATTAGGGTTTTTGGTCAAAATTAGCGTTTGGGGTTTGAATTAGGGTTTTGAGTTAAAAATAGGGTTTTGGGTCATAAATAGGGTTAGAATTAGGGTTTCGGGTCAAAATTAGGGTTTTGGGTCAAAATTATGGTTTATGGTTAGAATTTGGGTTTTGAGTTAAAAATGGGGTTTCGGTCAAAATTAGGGTTTTGGGTCAATTTTACGGTTTAAGGTCAAAATTAGGGTTTGAATTAGGGTTTTGGGTCAAAATTAGAGCTTTGGGTTAAAATTAGGGTTTTGGGTTTTTTGTCCAAATTAGGCTTTGGGGTCAAAATTAGCGTTTGGGGTTTGAATTAGGGTTTTGAGTTAAAAATAGGGTTTTGGGTCATAAATAGGGTTAGAATTAGGGTTTCGGGTCAAAATTAGGGTTTTGGGTCAAAATTATGGTTTATGGTTAGAATTTGGGTTTTGAGTTAAAAATGGGGTTTCGGTCAAAATTAGGGTTTTGGGTCAATTTTAGGGTTTAAGGTCAAAATTAGGGTTTGAATTAGGGTTTTGGTAAAAAAGGGTTTTGTATTAGGTTTTGGTCAAAATTAGGTTTGGGGTTTGAATTAGGGTTTCGTGTTAAAAATAGGGTTTTGGGTCAAAATAGGTTTGGGTAATTAGGGTTTTGGGTCAAATAGTTGTTTGGGTTAAAATTAGGGTTTTGGTCAAAATTAGGGTTTTGGGTCAAAATTAGGTTTGGTTAGAATTTGGGTTTGAGTTAAAATTAGCGTTTTGGGTTAAAATTAGGGTTTCGGGTCAAAATTAGGGTTTCGGGTCAAAATTAGGGTTTTGGGTCAAAATTACGGCTTAGGGTTAGAATTTGGGTTTTGAGTTAAAAATAGGGTTTTGGGTGAAAATTAGGGTTTTCAGTCAAAATTAGGGTTTTGGGTCAAAAATAGGGTTTAGGTTTTGGTCCAAATTAGGTTTGTGGGTTAAAATTGGAGTTTGGGGTTGGAATTAGGGTTTTGAGTTAAAAATAGGGGTTTGGGTCAAAAATAGGGTTAGAATTAGGATTTTGGGTCAAAAATAGGGTTTTGGGTCAAAATTTGAGTTTGGGGTTTGAATTAGTGTTTTGAGTTAAAAATAGGGTTTTGGGTCAAAAATAGGGTTAGAATTAGGGTTTCGGATCAAAATTAGGGTTTTGGGTTAAAATTAGGTCTTAGGGTTAGAATTTGGGATTTGAGTTAAAAAATGGGTTTTGGGTCAAAATTAGGGTCTTGGGTCAAATTTAGGATTTATGGTCAAAAGTAGGGTTTGAATTAGGGTTTTCGGTCAAAATTAGAGCTTTGGGTTAAAATTTGGGTTTTGGGTCAAAATTAGCGTTTAGGGTTTTAATTAGGGTTTTGAGTTAAAAATAGGGTTTTGGGTCAAAAATTGGGTTAGAATTAGGGTTTCGGGTCAAAATTAGGGTTTTGGGTCAAAATTAGTGTTTGGGGTTAGAATTAGGGTTTTGAGTTAAAAATAGGGTTAGAATTAGCGTTTTGGGTTAAAATTAGGGTTTTGGGTCAAAATTAGGGCTTAGGGTTAGAATTTGGGTTTTGAGTTAAAAATAGGGTTTGAATTAGTGTTTTGGGTCAAAAATAGGGTTTCGGGTCAAAATTAGGTTTTTGGGTAAAAATTAGGGTTTTGGGTTAAAATTGGGTTTTGTGTCAAAATTAGGGTTTGGGTCACAATTAGAGATTTGGGTTAAAATTAGGGTTTTGGGTTAAAATTTGGGTTTTGGGTCAAAAGGGTAAATTAGGGTTTGGGTTAAAATTAGGGTTTTGGGTAAAATTAGGGTTTGGGTTAAAATTAGGGTTTTGGGTCAAAATTAGGGTTTTGGGTTAAAATTAGGGTTTGGGTTAAAATTAGGTTTTGGGAAGGTTAAATTAGGGTTTTGGGTTAAAATTAGGGTTTTGGGTCAAAATTAGGGTTTTGGGTCAAAATTAGGGTTTGGGTTATTTGGAATTAGGGTTTTGGTTAAAATTAGGGTTTTGGGTCAAAATTAGGGTTTTGGTCAAAATTAGGGTTTTGGGTAATTAGGGTTTGGTCAAAATAGGGTTTGGGTAAAATTAGGGTTTTGGTAAAATTAGGGTTTTGGGTCAAAATTAGGGTTTTGGTCAAAATTAGGGTTTTGGGTTAAAATTAGGGTTTTGGGTCAAAAAATTTTGGGTTAAAATTAGGGTTTTGGGTTAAAATTAGGTTTTGGGTTAAAATTTGGGTTTTGGTCAAATTAGGGTTTGGGTCAAAATTAGGGTTTTGGGTTTGAATTAGGGTTTTGAGTTAAAATAGGGTTTTGGTTCATAATTAGGTTTAGAATTAGGGTTTCTGGTCATAATTTGGGTTTCGGGTCAAAATTAGTGCTTTTGGTTAGAATTTGGGTTTTGAGTTAAAAATGGGGTTTCGGTCAAAATTAGGGTTTTGGGTCAATTTAGGGTTTAAGGTCAAAATTAGGGTTTGAATTAGGGTTTTGGGTCAAAATTAGAGTTTGGGTCAAAATTAGGTTTAGGGTATTGGGTTAAAATTAGGGTTTTGGGTAATTAGGTTTTGGGTTAATAGGGTTTTGGGTCAAAATTAGGGTTTGGGTCAAAATTAGGGTTTTGAGTTAAAAATAGGGTTTTGGGGGTAAATAGGTTAGAATTAGGGTTTTGGGTCAAAATTTGGGTTTTGGTTCAAAATTTGGTTTATGGTTAGAATTTGGGTTTTGAGTTATAAATAGGGTTTTGGGTGATATTTAGGGTTTTGGGTCAAATTTAGGGTTTTGGGTCAAAATTAGGGTTTGAATTAGGGTTTTGGGTCAAAATTAGAGTTTTGGGTTAAAATTATTTTGGGTTGTCAAAATTAGGGTTTTGGGTCAAAATTAGGGTTTGGGGTTTGAATTAGGGTTTTGAGTTAAAAATAGGGTTTGGGTCAAAATTAGGGTTAAAATTAGGGTTTTGGTCAAAATTGGGTTTGAAATTGGGTTTTGGGTTAAATTAGGGTTTGGGTCAAAATTAGGGTTTTGGGTCAAAATTAGGGTTTGGTCAATTAGGGTTTTGGGTAAAATTAGGGTTTTGGGTTAAAATTAGGGTTTTGGGTCAAAATTAGGGTTTTGGGTCAAAATTAGGGTTTTGAGTTAAAATTAGGGTTTTTGGTCAAAATTAGGGTTTTGGGGTCAAAACTAGGGTTTTGGGTCCAAATTTGGGTTTTGGGTCAAAATTAGGGTTTAGGGTTAGAATTATGGTTGAGTTAAAAATAGGGTTTTGGGTCAAAATTAGGGTTTGGGTCAAAATTAGGGTTTAGGGCCAAAATTAGGGTTTTGAGGTAAAAATAGGTTTTTGGGTCAAAAATAGGGTTAGAATTAGGGTTTCGGGTTAAAATTAGGGTTCTGGGTCAAAATTAGGTTTTGGTTAGAATTAGGTTTTGGGTTAAAATTAGGGTTTTGGGTTAAAATTAGAGTTTTGAGTTAAAAATAGGGTTTTGGGTCATAAATAGGGTTAGAGTTAGGGTTTTGGGTTAAAATTAGGGTTTCGGGTCAAAATTAGGGTTTTGGGTCAAAATTAGGGTTTTGGGTCAAAATTAGAGCTTGGGGTTAAAATTTGGGTTTTTGGTCCAAATTACGGTTTTTGGTCAAAATTAGCGTTTGGGGTTTGAATTAGGGTTTTGAGTTAAAAATAGGGTTTTGGGTCAAAATTAGGCCTTAGGGTTAGAATTTGGGTTTTAAGTTAAAAATGGGGTTTTCGTTCAAAATTAGGGTTTTGGGTCAAAATTAGGGCTTAGGGTTAGATTTTGGGTTTTGAGTTTAAAATAGGGTTTTGGGTCATAAATAGGGTTAGAATTAGGGTTACGGGTCAAAATTAGGGTTTGGGGTCAAAATTAGGGCTTAGGGTTAGAATTTGGGTTTGGTAAAATTAGGGTTTTGGGTAATTAGGGTTTTGGGTCAAAATTAGGGTTTTGGGTTAAAATTAGGGTTTTGGGTCAAAATTAGAGTTTTGGGTTTGAATTAGGGTTTAGAGTTACAAATAGGGTTTTGGGTCAAAAATAGGGTTAAAATTAGGGTTTTGGGTCAAAATTAGGGTTTTGGGTCAAAATTAGGGTTTTGGGTTAGAATTAGGGTTTTGAGTTAAAAATAGGGTTATGGGTCATATATTGGGTTAGAATTAGGGTTTCGGGTCAAAATTAGGGTTTTGGGTAAAATTAGGGTTTGGGTTAAATTAGGGTTTTGGGTTAAAATTAGGGTTTTGGGTTAAAATTAGGGTTTTGGGTCAAAATTAGGTTTTGGGTCAATTAGGGTTAGAATTTGGGTTTTGAGTTAAAATTAGGGTTTTTGGGTTAAAATTAGGGTTTTTGGTCCAAATTAGGGTTTCGGGTCAAAATTAGGGTTTCGGGTCAAAAATAGGGTTAGAATTAGGGTTTTGGGTTAAAATTAGGGTTTGGGGTCAAAATTAGGGCTTTGAGTCAAAATTTTAGGTTTTGGGTTAAATTATTTTGGGTTAAAATTTGGGTTTTTGGTATAAATTTGGGTTTTGTGTCCAAATTAGGGTTTTGGGTCCAAATTAGAGCTATGGGTTAAAATTAGGGTTTTGGGTTAAAATTTGGGGTTTTGGGTCAAAATTAGGGTTTCGGGTCAAAATTAGGGTTTCGGGTTTGAATTAGGGTTTTGAGTTAAAAATTGGGTTAGAAATAGGGTTTTGGGTTAGAATTAGGGTTTAGGGTCAAAATTAGGGTTTTGGGTCAATTTTAGGGTTTAGGGTCAAAATTAGGGTTTGAATTTGTGGTTTGGGTTAGAATTTGGGTTTTGAGTTAAAAATGGGGTTTCGGTCAAAATTAGGGTTTTGGGGTCAAAATTAGCGTTTGGGGTTTGAATTAGGGTTTTGAGTTAAAAATAGGGTTTTGGGTCAAAAATAGGGTTAGAATTAGGGTTTCGGGTCAAAATTAGGGTTTTGGGTCAAAATTATGGTTTATGGTTAGAATTTGGGTTTTGAGTTAAAAATGGGGTTTCGGTCAAAATTAGGGTTTTGGGTCAATTTTAGGGTTTAAGGTCAAAATTAGGGTTTGAATTAGGGTTTTGGGTCAAAATTAGAGCTTTGGGTTAAAATTAGGGTTTTGGGTTTTTTGTCCAAATTAGGGTTTTGGGTCAAAATTAGCGTTTGGGGTTTGAATTAGGGTTTTGAGTTAAAAATAGGGTTTCGGGTCAAAATTAGGGTTTTGGGTCAAAATTATGGTTTATGGTTAGAATTTGGGTTTTGAGTTAAAAATGGGGTTTCGGTCAAAATTATGGTTTTGGGTCAATTTTAGGGTTTAAGGTCAAAATTAGGGTTTGAATTAGGGTTTTGGGTAAAATTAGGCTTTGGGCATGGGTTTTGTCAAATTAGGGTTTTGGGTCAAAATTAGGTTTTGGGTTAAATTAGGGTTTGAGTTAAAAATAGGGTTTTGGGTCAAAAATAGGGTTAATTAGGGTTTTGGGTCAAAATTAGGGCTTTGGGTCAAAATTTAGTTTTAGGTCAAAATTAGGGTTTTGAGTTAAAATTAGGGTTTTGGGTAAAAATTAGAGGTTGGGTTTAAAATTAGGGTTTTGGGTCAAAATTAGGGTTTCGGTTCAAAATTAGGGTTTTGGGTTAGAATTAGGGTTTTGAGTTAAAATTGGGTTTTGGTTAAAATTAGGGTTTTGGGTCAAAATTAGGGTTTGGGTCAAAATTAGGGTTTAGGGAATTAGGGGTAAATTAGGGTTTTGGGTTAAAATTTGGGTTTTTGGTCCAAATTAGGGTTTTTGGTTAAAATTAGAGTTTGGGGTTTGAATTAGGGTTTTGAGTTAAAAATAGGGTTAGAATTAGGGTTTTGGGTCAAAATTAGGGTTTTGGGTCAAAATTTGAGTTTGGGGTTTGAATTATGGTTGAGTTAAAAATAGGGTTTTGGGTCAAAAATAGGGTTAGAATTAGGGTTTCGGATCAAAATTAGGGGTTTGGGTCAAAATTAGTGTTTGGGGTTAGAATTAGGGTTTTGAGTTAAAAATAGGGTTTTGGGTGAAAATTAGGGTTTAGGGTCAAAATTAGGGTTTTGGGTCAAAATAGGGTTTGAATTAGGGTTTTAGGTCAAAATTAGGCTTTGGGTTAAAATTTGGGTTTTGGGTCATAATTAGGGTTTGGGTTCATAATTAGGGTTTTGAGTTAAAATAGGGTTTTGGGTTAAAATTAGGTTTTGGGTCAAATTAGGGTTTTGGGTCAAAATTAGGGTTTGGGTAAAATTAGGGTTTTGAGTTAAAATAGGTGGGGTTAAAATTAGGGTTTTGAGTTAAAATTAGGGTTTGGGTCAAAATTAGGGTTTGGGTTAAAATTGGGTTTGGGTTAAAATTAGGGTTTTGGTCAAAATTAGGGTTTTGTTTCAAAATTAGGGTTTTGGGTGAAAATTAGGGTTTTGGGTTAGAATTAGGGTTTGGGTCAAAATTAGGGGTTTGGGTTATAATTAGGGTTTTGGGTCAAAATTAGGGTTTTGGGTTAAAATTAGGGTTTGGGTTAAAATTTGGGTTTTGGGTAAAAATTAGGGTTTTGGTCAAATTAGGGTTTTGGGTTAGAATTAGGTTTGGGTCAAAATTAGGGTTTTGGGTCAAAATAGGGTTTGGGTCAAAATTAGGGTTTGGTTAAAATTAGGGGTTGGGTTAAAAATTAGGGTTTTGGGTCAAAATTAGGGTTTAGGGTTAGAATTAGGGTTTGAGTTAAAAATAGGGTTTGGTTTGGGTTAAAATTAGGGTTTTGGGTCAAAATTAGGGTTTTGGGTCAAAATTAGGGTTTTGGGTTAAAATTAGGGTTTTGGGTTAAAAATTGGGTGGTTTGGGTCAAATTAGGGTTTTGGGTCAAAATTAGGGTTTGGGTTAAAATTAGGGTTTTGGAAATTAGGTTTTGGGTCAAAATTAGGGTTTGAGTTAAAATTGGGTTTTGGGTCAAAATTAGGGTTTGGGTCAAATTAGGGTTTTGGTCAAAATTAGGGTTTAGGGTTAAAATTAGGGTTTGGGTTAAAATAGGGTTTTGGTAAAATTAGGGTTTGGGAAATTAGGGTTTTGGGTAAATTAGGTTAGGGTTTTCAAATTAGGGTTTTGGTTAAAATTAGGGTTTGGAAAATTAGGGTTTTGTCAAATTAGGGTTTGGTCAAAATTAGGGTTTGGGGTTGAATTAGGGTTTGAGTTAAAATTAGGGTTTTGGGTCAAAATAGGGTTAGATTTGGGTTTTGCGTCAAAATTAGGGTTTTGGGTCAAAATTATGGTTTATGGTTAGAATTTGGGTTTTGAGTTAAAAATGGGGTTTGGTCAAAATTAGGGTTTTGGGTCAATTTAGGGTTTAAGGTCAAAATTAGGGTTTAATTAGGGTTTGGGTCAAAATTAGGGCTTGGGTTAAAATTAGGTATTTTGGTTTTTTGTCCAAATTAGGGTTTTGGGTCAAAATTAGCGTTTGGGGTTTGAATTAGGGTTTTGAGTTAAAAATAGGGTTTGGGTCAAAATAGGTTAAATTAGGGTTTTGGTCAAAATTAGGGTTTTGGTCAAAATTAGGGTTTGGGTTAGAATTAGGGTTTTGAGTTAAAATAGGGTTTTGGGTCAAAATAGGGTAATTAGGGTTTGGGTCAAAATTAGGGTTTTGGGTCAAAATTAGGGTTTTGGTTAAAATTTGGGTTTTGAGTTAAAAATGGGGTTTGCGTCAAAATTTTGGGTTTGGGGTAAATTTAGGGTTTAAGGTCAAAATTAGGGTTTGAATTAGGGTTTTGGGTCAAAATTAGGGTTTTGGGTTAAAAATAGGGTTTTGGGTTTGGTCAAAATTAGGGTTTTGGGTCAAAATTAGCGTTTGGGTTTGAATTAGGGTTTTGAGTTAAAATAGGGTTTGGTCAAAATTAGGGTTTTGGGTCAAAATTAGGGTTTTGGGTCAAAATTAGGGTTTAGGTAAATTAGGGTTTTGGCAAAATTAGGGTTTGGTTTTGGGTTTTGGGTTAAAATTTGGGTTTTGGTCAAAATTAGGGTTTTGGGTCAAAATTAGGGTTTGGGGTTAAAATTAGGGTTTTGAGTTAAAAATAGGGTTTTGGGTCAAAATAGGTTAGAATTAGGGTTTTGGTCAAAATTAGGGTTTTGAGTTAAAATTAGGGTTTTGGTTAAATTTGGGTTTTGGTTAAAAATAGGTTTTGGGTCAAAATTAGGGTTTTGGGTCAAAATTAGGGTTTTAGGTCAAAATTAGGGTTTGAATTAGGGTTTTGGGTCAAAATTAGGTTTTGGGTCAAAATTAGGGTTGGGTTATTTGGGTTTTTGTCAAATTAGGGTTTAGGGTCAAAATTAGGGTTTAGGGTTTGAATTAGGGTTTTGAGTTAAAAATAGGGTTTTGGTCAAAATAGGGTTAAATTAGGGTTTTGGGTCAAAATTAGGGTTTTGGGTCAAAATTAGGTTTTGGTTAGAATTTAGGTTTTGAGTTAAAAATAGGGTTTTGGGTCAAAATTAGGGTTTGGGTCAAAATTAGGGTTTTAGGTCAAAATTAGGGTTTTGGGCAATTAGGGTTTTGGGTCAAAATTAGGGTTTGAGTTAAAATTAGGTTTTGGGTTTTGGGTTTGGTCCAAATTAGGGTTTTGGGTCAAAATTAGGGTTTTGGGTCAATTAGGGTTTTGAGTTAAAAATAGGGTTTGGGTCAAAAATAGGGTCAAAATTAGGGTTTTGGGTAAAAATTAGGGTTTTGGGTCAAAATTAGGGTATTGGGTCAAAATTAGGGTTTTGAGTTAAAAAGGGGGTGTTCGGTCAAAATTAGGGGTTTGGGTCAAAATTAGGGTTTTGGGTAAAATTAGGGTTTGGTAATTAGGGTTTTGAGCAAAATAGGGTTAAAATTAGGGTTTTGGGTTAAAATTAGGTCAAATTAGGGTTTTGGGTCAAAATTAGGGTTTGGGTCAAAATTAGGGTTTTGAGTTAAAAATAGGGTTTGGGTTAAAATTAGGGTTTTGGTCAAATTAGGGTTTTAGGTCAAAATTAGGGTTTGGGGTTTGAATTAGGGTTTTGAGTTAAAATTGGGTTTTGGTTAAAATAGGGTGGTTTTGGGTTTGGTCAAAATTAGGGTTTTGGGTCAAAATTGGGTTTTGGTTAGAATTAGGGTTTGGGTTAAAATAGGGTTTTGGGTAAAATTAGGGTTTGGTCAAAATTAGGGTTTTGGGTCAAAATTAGGGTTTGGGTTTGAATTAGGGTTTGAGTTAAAAATAGGGTTTTGGGTTAAAATTAGGGTTTTGGTCAAAATTAGGGTTTTGGGTCAAAATTAGGGTTGGGTTAGAATTAGGGTTTGAGTTAGTAAATTAGGTTTGAGTTAAAATTAGGTTTTGGGTCAAAATTAGGGTTTTGGGTCAAATTAGGGTTTAGGGTAAATTAGGGGAGTTAAATTAGGGTTTTGGGTCAAAATTAAGGTTTAGGGTCAAAATTAGGGTTTTGGGTCAAAATGAGAGCTTTGGGTTAAAATTTGGGTTTTTGGTCAAAATTAGAGCTTTGGGTTAAAATTAGGGTTTTCGGTCAAAAATAGGGTTAGAATTAGGGTTTTGGGTTAAAATTAGGGTTTCGGGTCAAAATTCGGGTTTTGGGTCAAAATTAGGGTTTGGGTTAAAATTAGGGTTTTGGGTTAAAATTTGGGTTTTTGGGCCAAATTAGGGTTTTGGGTAAAAATTAGGGTTTAGGTTAAAATTAGGGTTTTGGGTTAAAATTTGGGTTTTGGTTAAAAATAGGGTTTGGTCAAAATTAGGGTTTGGGTCAAAATTAGGTTTAAATTGGGTTTTAAATTAGGGTTTTGGGTCAAAATTTGGGTTTTGGGTTAAAATTTGGGTTTTTGGTCCAAATTAGGGATTTTGGTCAAAATTAGCGTTTGGGGTTTGAATTAGGGTTTTGGGTCAAAATTAGGGTTAGAATTAGGGTTTAGGGTTAGAATTAGGGTTTCGGGTCAAAATTAGGGTTTTGGGTCAAAATTAGGGCTTAGGGTTAGAATTTGGGTTTTGAGTTAAAAAATGGGTTTTCGGTCAAAATTAGGGTCTTGGGTCAATTAGGTTTAAGGTATTTGGTCAAATTAGGGTTTTGGGTCAAAATTAGGGTTTAGGTTTGAATTTGGGTTTTGAGTTCAAATTAGGGTTTTGGGTCAAAAATTAGGGTTGAATTAGGGTTTTGGGTCAAATTAGGGTTTGGGTCAAAATTAATGTTTGGGGTTTGAATTAGGGTTTTGAGTTAAAAATTGGGTTTTGGGTCAAAAATAGGGTTAGAATTAGGGTTTTGGGTTAAAATTAGGGTTTCGTGTCAAAATTAGGGTTTTGGGTTTGAATTAGGGTTTTGAGTTAAAAATAGGGTTTAGGGTGAAAATTAGGGTTTTGGGTCCAAATTAGGGTTTTTGGTCCAAATTTAGTGTTTTGGAATTAGGGTTTTGGGTAAATTAGGGTTTTGGGTAAAATTAGGGTTTTGGTTTATATTTAGGGTTTCTGGTCAAAATTAGGGTTTTGGGTTTGAATTAGGGTTTTGGGTTAAAATTAGGGTTTAGGGTCAAAATTAGGGTTTTGGGTTAAAATTAGGGTTTTTGGTCCAAATTAGAGTGTTTGGTTAGAATTAGGGTTTTGAGTTACAAATAGGGTTTTTGGTCAAAAATAGGGTTTGGGTCAAAATTAGGGTTTTGGGTCAAAATTAGGGTTTGAATTAGGTTTGGGTTAAAATTAGGGTTTTGGGTAAAATTAGGTTTAGTTAAAATTAGGTTTAGGGTTAAAATTAGGGTTTTGAGTTAAATTAGGGTTTTGGGTCAAAATTAGGGTTTTGGGTCAAAATTAGGTTTTGGGTTAGAATTAGGGTTTTGAGTTAAAAATAGGGTTTGGGTCAAAATTAGGGTTTTGGGTCAAAATTAGGGTTTTGGGTCAAAATGGTTTGGGTTAAAATTAGGGTTTTGAGTTAAAATTGGGTTTTGGGTCAAAATTAGGGTTTGGGTTAAATTAGGGTTTTGGGTCAAAATTAGGGTTTTGGTCAAAATTAGGGTTTTGGGTAAATTAGGGTTTGGTCAAAATTAGGGTTTGGGTTAAATTAGGGTTTTGAGTTAAAAATAGGGTTTTGGCAAAATAGGTTAATTAGGGTTTTGGTCAAAATTAGGGTTTTGGTCAAAATTAGGGTTTGGGGTTAATTAGGTTTGAGTTAAATTATTTTGGTAAAATTAGGGTTTTGGTCAAATTAGGTTTGGGTCAAAATTAGGGTTGGGTAAATTAGGGTTTTGAGTTAAAAATAGTTTTGGGTAAAAATTAGGGTTTAGGGTCAAAATTAGGGTTTTGGGTCAAAATTAGGTTTTAGGGTAAAAATTAGGGTTTTTGAAAAAAATTTGGGTTTTGGTTTAAAATTAGGGTTTTGGGTCAAAATTAGAGTTTTGGGTTAAAATTAGTGTATTGAGTTAAAATTGGGTTTTGGGTCAAAAATAGGTTAATTAGGGTTTTGGGTCAAAATTAGGTTTTGGGTTAAAATTAGGGTTTTGGGTTAAAATTGGTTTGAGTTAAAAATTGGGTTTTGGGTCAAAATTAGGGTTTGGGTCAAAATTAGGTTTTGGGTTTGAATTAGGGTTTGAGTTAAGATTGGGTCAAAATAGGGTTTGGGTTAGAATTATTTAGTTAAAATTAGGTTTTGAGTCAAATTAGGGTTTGGCATTAGTAAATTAGGGTTAAAATTTGGGTTTTGGGTTAAAATTTGGGATTTTGGTCCAAATTAGGGTTTTGGGTCAAAATTAGCGTTTGGGGTTTGAATTAGGGTTTTGAGTTAAAAATAGGGTTTTGGGTCATAAATAGGGTTAGAATTAGGGTTTCGGGTCAAAATTAGGGTTTTGGGTCAAAATTATGGTTTATGGTTAGAATTTGGGTTTTGAGTTAAAAATGGGGTTTCGGTCAAAATTAGGGTTTTGGGTCAATTTTAGGGTTTAAGGTCAAAATTAGGGTTTGAATTAGGGTTTTGGGTCAAAATTAGAGCTTTGGGTTAAAATTAGGGTTTTGGGTTTTTTGTCCAAATTAGGGTTTTGGGTCAAAATTAGCGTTTGGGGTTTGAATTAGGGTTTGATTTAAAAATAGGGGTATTGGTAAAAAATATGGGTAATAATAGGGTTTTGGGTAAAAATTTGGGTTTTGGGTTAGAATTAGGGTTTTTGGTTAAAATTTGGTTTGAGTTAAAATTAGGGTTTTAGGTCAAAATTTAGGCTTAGGGTTTAGGGTGAAAATTAGGGTTTAGGGTCAAAATTAGGATTTTGGGTCAAAATTTGGGTTTTTGGTTAAAATTTGGGTTTTGTGTCCAAATTAGGGTTTTGGGTTAAAATTTGGGTTTTTGGTCCAAATTAGGGTTTTGGGTTAAAATTTGGGTTTTTGGTCCAAATTATGGTTTTGGGTTAAAATTAGAGTTTGGGGTTTGAATTAGGGTTTTGAGTTAAAAATAGGGTTTGGGTCAAAATTTGGGTTTTGGTTAAAATTGGGTTTGGTTAATGGTGTGTTGGTCAAATTAGGGTTTTGGGTCAAAATTAGGGTTTAGGGTTAAATTAGGGTTTGAGTTAAAATTGGGTTTTGGGTTTGAAATAGGGTTTTGGGTCAAAATTAGGTTTTGGGTCAAAATTAGGGTTTGAGTTAAATTAGGTTTTGGTTAAAATAGGGTTTTGGGTTAAAATTAGGTTTTGGTCAAAATTAGGGTTTAGGTTTGAATTAGGGTTTTGGGTTAAAATTTGGGTTTTGGGTTAAAATTAGGGTTTTTGGTCCAAATTAGGGTTTTGGGTCAAAATTAGAGTTTGGGGTTTGAATTAGGGTTTTGAGTTACAAATAGGGTTTTGGGTCAAAAATAGGGTTAGAATTAGGGTTTTGGGTCAAAATTAGGGTTTTGGGTCAAAATTAGGGCTTAGGGTTAGAATTTGGGGTTTGAGTTAAAAATGGGGTTTTCGGTCAAAATTAGGGTTTAGGGTCAAAATTAGGGTTTATGGTCAAAATAGGTTTGAATTAGGGTTTTGGGTTAAAATTAGGGTTTGGGTTAAAATTTGGGTTTGGGTCAAAATTAGGGTTAGGGTTTAATTAGGGTTTTGAGTTAAAAATAGGTTTTGGGTCAAAATTGGGTTAGAATTAGGGTTTGGTCAAAATTAGGGTTTTGGGTCAAAATTAGGGTTTGGGTCAGAATTAGGGTTTGAGTTAAAAATAGGTTGGTTAAAATTAGGGTTTGGGTCAAAATTAGGGTTTGGGTAAATTAGGGTTTTGAGTCAAAAGTGTTAGGGTTAGAATTTGGGTTTGAGTTAAAAATAGGGTTTTGGGAAAATTAGGGTTTAGGGTCAAATTAGGGTTTGGGTCAAAATTAGGTTTGGGAAAATTAGGGTTTTGGAAATTAGGGTTTGAGTTATTTGGGGCAAAATTAGGGTTTTGGGTCAAAATTAGGGTTTTGGGTTAAAATTAGGGTTTTGAGTTAAAATTGGGTTTTGGGTTAGAATTAGGGTTTGGGTTAAAATTAGGGTTTGGGTCAAATTAGGTTTTGGGTCAAATTAGTTTGGGTTAAAATTAGGGTTTAGTAGGGTTAAAATTAGGGTTTGGTAAATTAGGGTTTTGGGTCAAAATTAGTGAATTAGGTTTTGGGTTAAAATAGGGTTAGAATTAGGGTTTTGGGTTAAAATTAGGGTTTGGGTTAAAATTAGGGTTTTGGTCAAATTAGGGTTTAGGGTCAAAATTAGGGTTAAAATTAGGGTTTGGGTTAAAATAGGGTTTTGGGTTAAAATTAGGGTTTGGGTCCAAATTAGGGTTTTGGGTCAAAATTAGGTTTGGGGTTAAAATTAGGGTTTTGGGTTAAAATTAGGGTTTTGGGTCAAAATAGGGTTAGAATTAGGTTTGGTCAAAATTAGGGTTTGGGTCAAAATTAGGGTTTTGGGTCAAAATTAGGTTGGTTAGAATTAGGTTTTGAAAATTAGGTTTTGGGTCAAAATTAGGGTTTTGGTAATTAGGGTTTGGCAAAATTAGGGTTTTGGCAAATTAGGGTTTTGGGTCAAAATTAGGATAGGTTTGAATTAGGGTTTAGTTAAATAGGGTTTTGGTTAAAATAGGGTTTCGGGTCAAAATTAGGGTTTTGGGTCAAAATTAGTGTATGGGGTTTGAATTAGGGTTTTGAGTTAAAAATAGGGTTTTGGGTCAAAATAGGGTTAGAATTAGGGTTTCGAGTCAAAATTAGGGTTTTGGGTCAAAATTATGGTTTATGGTTAGAATTTGGGTTTTGAGTTAAAAATGGGGTTTCGGTCAATATTTGGGGTTTGTGTCAATTTTAGGGTTTAATGTCAAAATTAGGGTGTGAATTAGTGTTTTGGGTCAAAATTAGAGCTTTTGGTTAATATTAGGGTTTTGGGTTTTTTGTCCAAATTAGGGTTTTGGGTCAAAATTAGGGTTTCGGGTCAAAATTAGGGTTTTGAGTTAAAAATAGGGTTTTGGGTCAAAATAGGGTTTTGGTCAAAATTAGGGTTTAGGTCAAAATTAGGTTTGGGGTTAGAATTAGGGTTTGAGTTAAAAATGGGTTTGGGTAAATTAGGGTTAAAATTAGGGTTTGGTCAAAATTAGGGTTTTGGGTCAAAATTAGGGTTTTGGGTTAGAATTTGGGTTTTGAGTTAAAATAGGGTTTTGGGTCAAAATTAGGTTAAATTAGGGTTTTGGGTTAAAATTAGGGTTTTGGGTCAAAATTAGGGTTTGGGTTAAAATTAGGGTTTTGGGTTAAATTAGGGTTTTAAAATTAGGGTTTTGGGTCAAAATTATTAAATTAGGGTTTTGGGTCAAAATTAGGGTTTTTGGTTAAAATTAGGGTTTCGGTTAAAAATTAGGGTTTTGGGTAAAAATTAGGGCTTAGGGTTAAAATTAGGGTTTTGGTTAAAATTAGGGTTTTGAGTTAAAATAGGGTTTGGGTTAAAATTAGGGTTTTGGGTCAAAATTAGGGTTTGGGTCAAAATTAGGGTTTAGGTTTAAAATTAGGGTTTAGGGTCAAAATTAGGGTTTTGTGAAAAAATTATAGTTTTGGGTTTGAATTAGGGTTTTGAGTTAAAAATAGGGTTTTGGGTCAAAAATTTATGGTTTTGGTCAAAATTAGGGTTTTGGGTCAAAATTTGGGTTTTGGGTTAGAATTTGGGTTTGAGTTAAAAATAGGGTTTGGGTCAAAATTAGGGTTTTGGGTCAAATTAGGGTTTTGGTCAAAATTAGGGTTTGAATTAGGGTTTTGGGTCAAAATTAGGGTTTTGGTTAAAATTAGGGTTTGGGTTAAAATTTGGGTTTTGGGTCAAAATTAGGGTTTTGGGTTTAAATTAGGTTTTGAGTTAATTTGGGTTTTGGAGAAATTAGGGTTTTGGTCAAAATTAGGGTTTTGGGTCAAAATAAGTGATTAGGGTTAGAATTAGGGTTTTGAGTTAAAAATAGGGTTAAAAATACGGTTTTGGGTTAAAATTAGGGTTGTCAAAATTAGGGTTTTGGGTCAAAATTAGGGTTTAGGGTCAAAATTTGGGTTTGAATTTGGGTTTTGGGTCAGAATTAGGGTTTCGGGTCAAAATTAGGGTTTTGGGTCAAAATTAGGGTTTTGGGTCAAAATTAGGGTATTGGGTTAGAATTAGGGTTTTGAGTTAAAATTAGGGTTTAGGTTAAAATTAGGGTTTTGGTCAAAATTAGGGTTTGGGTCAAATTAGGGTTTTGGGTCAAAAGTTTTGGGTCAAATTAGGGTTTGGGTTAAAATTTGGGTTTTGGTCAAAATTAGGGTTTTAGGTTAAAATTAGGGTTTGAGTTAAAATTAGGGTTTTGGGTCAAAATTAGGTTTTGGGTCAAAATTAGGGTTTTGGGTTCAAATTAGGGTTTTGGGTCAAAATTAGGGTTTTGGGTTAGAATTAGGGTTTGGTAAAATAGGGTTTGGTCATTAGGGTTAAATTAGGGTTTTGGGTTAAAATTAGGGTTTTGGGTCAAATTAGGGTTTTGGGTTAAAATTATGGTTTCGGGTCAAAATTAGGGTTTTGGGTCAAAATTAGGGCTTAGGGTTAAAATTTGGTTTTTGAGTTAAAAATAGGGTTTTGGGTGAAAATTAGGGTTTAGGGTCAAAATTAGGGTTTTGGGTCAAAATTTGAGCTTTGGGTTAAAATTTTGGTTTTTGGTTAAAATTAGGGCTTAGGGTCAAAATTTGGGTTTTGGGTCAAAATTAGAGTTTGGGGTTTGGATTAGGTTTTGAGTTAAAAATAGGGTTTTGGGTAAAAATAGGGTTAGAATTAGGGTTTGGGTCAAAATTAGGGTTTTGGGTCAAAATTTGGTTTTGGTTAGAATTTGGGTTTTGAGTTAAATAGGGTTTTGGGTCAAAATTAGGGTTTTGGGTCAAATTAGGGTTTAGGTCAAAATTAGGGTTTGAATTAGGGTTTTGGGTCAAAATTAGGTTTTGGGTTAAAATTAGGGTTTTGGGAAATTAGGGTTTTGAGTCAAAATTAGGGTTTGTAAAATAGGTTTTTAAAATTGGGTTGGTTAAAATTAGGGTTTTGGGTCAAAATTAGGGTTTTGGGTCAAAATTAGGGTTTTGAGTTAAAATTAGGGTTTGAGTTAAAATGGGGTTAAATTAGGGTTTTGGTCAATTAGGGTTTTGGGTCAAAATTAGGGTTTTGGGTAAATTAGGGTTTGGGTTAAAAATAGGGTTAAATTAGGGTTTTGGTAAAATTAGGGTTTTGGGTCAAAATTAGGGTTTTGGGTTAGAATTAGGGTTTGAGTTATTGGGTTTTGGTCAAAATAGGGTTTGGGTTAAAATTAGGTTTTGGGTCAAAATTAGGGTTTTGGGTAAAATTAGTTTTGGTTAAAATTAGGGTTTGGGTTTAGGGTTTGGGTAAATTAGGGTTTTGGGTCAAAATTAGGGTTTTGGGTCAAAATTAGGGTTTGGGTTAATTAGGGTTTTGGGTTAAAATTAGGTTTTGGGTCAAAATTAGGGTTTGTAAATTTGGGTTTTGAGTTAAAATTAGGGTTTTGGTCAAAATTAGGGTTTTGGGTCAAAATTAGGTTTGGGTTAGAATTAGGTTTTGAGTTAAAATAGGGTTTTGGTTAAAGTTTGGGTTAAATTGGGTTTTGGTCAAAATTAGGGTTTTGGGTCAAAATTAGGGTTTGGGGTTTGAATTAGGGTTTGAGTTAAAAATAGGTTTGGGTCAAAATAGGGGTTAAATTAGGGTTTGGTCAAAATTAGGGTTTTGGGTCAAAATTAGGGTTAGGGTTAGAATTTGGGTTTGAGTTAAAAATAGGGTTTGGGTCAAAATTAGGGTTTGGGTCAAAATTAGGGTTTTGGTCAAAATTAGAGTTTGGGTTTGAATTAGGGTTTGAGTTAAAATTAGGGTTTTGGGTAAAATTAGGTTTTGGGTCAAATTAGGGTTTTGGGTCAAAATTAGGGTTTTGGGTCAAAATTAGGGTTTTGGGTCAAATTTGGGTTTAGTTAAAATTAGGGTTTTGGGTCAAAATTAGGGTTTGGGTCAAAATTAGGGTTTGGGTAGAATTAGGGTTTTGGTAAAATTAGGGTTAGAATTAGGGTTTGAGTTAAAATTAGGGTTTGGGTCAAAATTAGGGTTTTGGGTCAAAATTAGGGTTTAGGTTAAAATTAGGGTTTAGTTAAAATAGGGTTTGGGTTAAAATTAGGGTTTAGGGTAAATTAGGGTTTGGGTAATAGGGTTTTGGGTAAAATTAGGGTTTAGGGTAAATTAGGGTTTGGTTAAAAATGGGTTTTGGGTCAAATTAGAGTTAAAATTAGGGTTTTGGGTCTAGGTTTGAATTAGGGTTTGAGTTAAAAATAGGGTTTTGGGTAAAATAGGAGTTAAATTAGGGTTTTGGGTCAAAATTAGGGTTTTGGGTCAAAATTAGGGTTTAGGTCAAAATTGGGTTTGAGTTAAAAAGGGGTTTGGTCAAAATTAGGTTTGGGTCAAAATTATGGGTTTAATTAGGGTTTGAGTTAAAAATAGGGTAGTTAGTTTGGGTTTGGTAAAATTAGGGTTTTGGGTCAAAATTAGGGTTTGGGTTAAATTTGGGTTTGAGTTAAAATTGGGTTTTGGGTCAAAATTAGGGTTTTGGGTCAAAATTAGGGTTTTGGGTCAAATTAGGGTTTGGGTCAAATTAGGGTTTTGGGTTAAAATTAGGGTTTGAGTTAAAATTAGGGTTTTGGGTCAAAAATTAGGGTCAAAATTAGGGTTTTGGGTTAAAAATTGGGTTTTGGGTTAAAATTAGGGTTTTGGTAAAATTAGGGTTTTGGGCAAAATTAGGGTTTTGGGTCAAATTAGGGTTTGGGTCAAAATTAGGTTTGAATTAGGTTAGATTGGTTGAGTTAAAATAGGGTTTTGGTCAAAATTAGGGTTTGGTCAAATTAGGTTTGGGGTAAATTAGGGTTTAGTATAGTTAGAAATAGGGTTTTGGGTTAAAATTAGGGTTTGGTCAAAATTAGGGTTTTGGGTCAATTTAGGGTTTAGGTCAAAATTAGGTTTAAATTAGTTTGGGTTAAAATTGGGTTTGGGTTAAAATTTGGGTTTTGTCCAAATTAGGGTTTTGGGTCAAAATTAGCGTTTGGGGTTTGAATTAGGGTTTTGAGTTAAAAATAGGGTTTTGGGTCATAAATAGGGTTAGAATTAGGGTTTCGGGTCAAAATTAGGGTTTTGGGTCAAAATTATGGTTTATGGTTAGAATTTGGGTTTTGAGTTAAAAATGGGGTTTCGGTCAAAATTAGGGTTTTGGGTCAATTTATGGGTTTATGGTCAAAATTAGGGTTTGAATTAGGGTTTTGGGTCAAAATTAGGGCTTTGGGTTAAAATTTGGGTTTTTGGACCAAATTAGGGTTTTGTGTCAAAGTTAGAGGTTGGGGTTTGAATTAGGGTTTTGAGTTAAAAATAGGGTTTTGGGTCAAAAATAGGGTTAGAATTAGGGTTTTGGGTCAAAATTAGGGTCTTGGGTCAAATTTAGGGTTTATGGTCAAAATTAGGGTTTGAATTAGGGTTTTCTGTCAAAATTTGGGTTTTTGGTCAAAATTAGCGTCTTGGGTTTGAGTTAGGGTTTTGAGTTAAAAATAGGGTTTAGTGTCAAAATTAGGGTTTTGGGTCAAAATTAGGGTTTAGGGTCAAAATTAGGGTTGGTAAATTAGGGTTTTGGGTTAAAATAGGGTTTTGGTTAAAATAGGGTTTTGGTCAAAATTAGGGTTTTAGGTCAAAATTAGGTTTAGGGTTAAATTAGGGTTTGAGTTAAAAATAGGGTTTAGGTCAAAATTAGAATGGGTTTGGGTAAAATTAGGTTTTGGGTCAAAATTTTAGGTTAGAATTTGGGTTTGAGTTAAAATGGGTTTTGGGTCAAAATTAGGTTTTGGGTAATTAGGGTTTGGTAAAATTAGGGTTTGGGTCAAAATTAGGGTTTGGGTCAAATTAGGGTTTGGTAAAATTAGGGTTTGGGTTAAATTAGGGTTTGGGTTAAAATTAGGGTTTTGGGTCAAAATTAGGTTTTGGGTCAAAATTAGGGTTTTTGAATTAGGGTTTGAGTTAAAATAGGGTTGGGTTATTTGAATTAGGGTTTGGTCAAAATTAGGGTTTTGGGTCAAAATTAGGGTTAGGGTTGAATTTGGGTTTGAGTTAAAATAGGGTTTTGGGTAAATTAGGGTTTGAATTAGGGTTTGGTTAAAATTAGGGTTTGGGTCAAAATTAGGGTTTGGGTTAGAATTAGGGTTTGAGTTAAAATAGGTTTGGGTTAAAATTAGGGTTTGGTCAAATTAGGTTTAGGGTCAAATAGGTTAGGAAATTAGGGTTTGGGTTAAAATTAGGGTTTGGGTTAAAATTAGGGTTTTGGGTCAAATTAGGTTTTGGGTAGGGTTTGAATTAGGTTTTGAGTTAAAAATAGGGTTTTGGGTCAAAATAGGGTTAAATTAGGTTTGGGTCAAAATTAGGGTTTTGGGTCAAAATTGGTTAGGGTTAGAATTAGGGTTTGAGTTAAAATAGGGTTTTAGGGTTAAAATTAGGGTTTAGGTCAAAATTAGGGTTTTGGGTTAAAATTAGGGTTTGTAAAATTAGGGTTTTGGTCAAAATTAGGGTTTGGGTCAAAATTGGTTTGAGTTAAAATTGGGTTTGGTAAATAGGGTTAAATTAGGGTTTTGGTCAAAATTAGGGTTTGGGTCAAAATTAGGGTTTTGGGTTAAAATTAGGTTTTGAGTTAAAAATAGGGTTTTGGTAAAATTAGGGTTTTGAGTCAATTAGGGTTTGGTAAATTAGGGTTTGAAATTAGGTTTTGGGTCAAAATAGGTTTGGGAAATTAGGTGTTTGGGTTTTGGTCAAAATTAGGGTTTTGGGTCAAAATTAGGTTTGGATTAGGGTTTAATTAGGGTTTGAGTTAAAAATATTGGTGTTAAATTAGGGTTTGGTCAAAATTAGGTTTTGGTCAAAATTAGGGTTTGGGTCAAAATTAGGGTTTGAGTAATTGGGTTTGAGTTAAAATAGGGTTTGGTTAAAATTAGGGTTTTGGGTCAAAATTAGGGTTTTGGGTCAAAATTAGGGTTGGGTTAGAATTTGGGTTTGAGTTAAAAATGGGTTGGTAAATTAGGTTTTGGGTCAAAATTAGGGTTTAGGGTCAAAAAGGTTTAGGGTCAAAATTAGGGTTTTGGGTCAAAATTAGGGTTTTGGTCAAATTAGGGTTTTGGTTAAAATTAGGTTTGGGTTAAAATTAGGGTTTGAGTTAAAATAGGGTTTTGGGTAAAATTAGGGTTTAGTCAAAATTAGGGTTTTGGGTCAAAATTAGGGTTTAGGGTTAGAATTTGGGTTTGAGTTAAAAATGGGTTTGGGTCAAAATTAGGGTTTTGGGTCAAAATTAGGGTTTAGGTCAAATTAGGGTTTTGGGCAAATTAGGGGTTAGGGTTTTGGTTAAAATTAGGGTTTTGGGTAATTAGGGTTTTGGTTAAAATTAGGGTTTTGGGTCAAAAATAGTTTAGGGTTTTGGTCAAAATTAGGGTTTGGGTAAAATTAGGTTTTGGGTAAATTAGGGTTTGAGTTAAAATAGGGTTTTAGGTCAAAATAGGGTTAGAATTAGGGTTTGGGTCAAAATTAGGTTTGGCAAAATTAGGTTTGAGTTAAAATGTTTTGGTTAAATTGGGTTTGGTCAAAATTAGGGTTTTGGGTAAATTAGGGTTTGAGTTAAAATTAGGGTTTGGGTTAAAATTAGGGTTTGGGTCAAAATTAGGTTTTGGGAATGGGTTTGGTTGTAAAATTAGGGTTTTGGGTCAAAATTAGGGTTTTGGTAAAATTAGGGTTTGAGTAAATTAGGGTTTTGGGTAAAATTAGGGTTTGGAAAATTAGGGTTTAGGAATTAGGGTTTAGTAAATTAGGTTTTGGGTCAAAATTAGGGTTGGGTTAAATGGGTTAGTTAAAAATAGGGTTTTGGGTCAAAATTAGGGTTTGGGTCAAAATTAGGGTTGGGGTTAGAATTAGGGTTTTGAGTTAAAAAGGGTTTTGGGTTAAAATTAGGGTTTTGGGTCAAAATTAGGGTTTAGGTCAAAATTAGGGTTTAGGTAAAATTAGGGTTTAGGGTCAAAATTTGGGTTTGGGTTAAAATTTGGGTTTTGGTCAAAATTAGGGTTTTGGGTCAAAATTAGGGTTTAGGGTAAATTAGGGTTTGAGTTAAAAATAGGGTTTGGGTCAAAATAGGGTTTAGGTTTAGTTAAAATTAGGGTTTTGGGTCAAAAGTTTAGGTTAGAATTAGGGTTTAGGTTAAAATTGGGTTTGGGTCAAAATTAGGGTTTTGGGTCAAATTAGGGTTTAGGTCAAATTAGGGTTTAAATTAGAGTTTGGGTTAAAATTAGGGTTTGGTTAAAATTAGGGTTTTGGTCAAATTAGGTTTGGGTCAAAATTAGGTTTTGAGTTAAAATTAGGGTTTGAGTTAAAAATAGGGTTTTGGGTCAAATTAGGGTTTGAATTAGGGTTAAATTAGGTTTTGGGTCAAAATTAGGTTTAGGGTTAAAATTTGGGTTTTGGGTCAAAATTAGGGTTTGGGTCAAAATTAGGTTTTGGGTTAAATTAGGGTTTGAGTTAAAATAGGGTTAGGTCAAAATTAGGGTTTGGGTAAAATTAGGTTTTGGTCAAAATTAGGGTTTTGAGTCAAAATTAGGGTTTGAATTAGGGTTTGAGTTAAAATAGGGTTTGGGTCAAAATTAGGGTTGGGTATTTTAAATTAGGGTTTGAGTCAAAATTAGGGTTTGGTAAATTAGGGTTTGGGTAAATTGGGTTTGGTTAAAATTAGGGTTTGGTCAAAATTAGGGTTTGGTCAAAATTAGGTTTTGGGTTAAATTTGGGTTTGAGTTAAAAATAGGGTTTTGGGTAAAATTAGGGTTTAGGGTCAAAATTAGGTTTAGGAAATAGGGTTTTGGCAAAATTAGGGTTTTGAGTAAATTAGGGTTTTGGGTCAAATTAGGGTTTGGGTTAAAATAGGGTTTGAGTTAAAAATTGGGTTTTGGAAAATTAGGGTTTGAGTAAAATTAGGGTTTTGGTCAAAATTAGGTTGGGGTTGAATTGTTGAGTTAAAATAGGGTTTGGTAAAATTAGGGTCAAAATTAGGGTTTTGGGTCAAAATTAGGGTTTAGGTTAAATTTGGGTTTGAGTCAAAATAGGGTTTTGGTAAATTAGGGTTTTGGGCAAATTAGGTTTAGGGTCAAAATTAGGGTTTGAATTAGGGTTTTGGGTCAAAATTAGGGTTTAGGGTCAAAATTAGGGTTTTGGTCAAAATTAGGTTTAGGGTTAAATTAGGTTTGAGTTAAAAATAGGGTTTGGTCAAAATAGTTAAAATTAGGGTTGGTCAAAATTAGGGTTTTGGGTCAAAATTAGGTTGGGTTAGAATTAGGGTTTGAGTTAAATTAGGGTTTGGGTAAAATTAGGGTTTGGTCAAAATTAGGGTTTTGGGTCAAAATTAGGGTTGGTTAGAATTAGGGTTTTGGTTAAAAATAGGGTTTGGTAAAATTAGGGTTTTGGTCAAAATTAGGGTTTTGGGTCAAAATTAGAGTTTGGGTTAAAATTTGGGTTTGGTTAAAATTGGGTTTTGGTCAAATTAGGGTTTGGGCAAAATTAGAGTTTGGGTTAAAATTAGGGTTTGGGTAAAATTAGGGTTTGGGTCAAATTAGGGTTTTGGGTTAAAATTAGGTTTGGGTCAAAATTAGGGTTTGGGTAAAATTAGGGTTTTGGTTAAAATTAGGGTTTGGGTCAAAATTAGGGTTTTGGGTTAAAATTAGGTTTAGTTAATTAAATAGGGTTTTGGGTTAGAATTAGGTTTGGGTCAAAATTAGGGTTTGGGTCAAATTTAGGTTTAGGTCAAAATTAGGTTTAAATAGAGTTTGGGTTAAAATTTGGGTTTTAGTAAAATTGGGTTTTGGTCCAAATTAGGTTTTGGGTCAAAATTAGCGTTTGGGGTTTGAATTAGGGTTTGAGTTAAAAATAGGGTTTTGGGTCAAAAATAGGGTTAGAATTAGGGTTTTGGTCAAAATTAGGGTTTTGGGTCAAAATTATGGTTTATGGTTAGAATTTGGTTTGAGTTAAAAATGGGGTTTGGTCAAAATTAGGGTTTAGGTCAATTTAGGGTTTAAGGTCAAAATTAGGGTTTGAATTAGGGTTTTGGTCAAAAATAGGCTTTGGGTTAAAATTAGGTTTTGGGTTTGTCCAAATTAGGTTTTGGGTCAAAATTGGGTTTGGGTTTGAATTAGGGTTTTGAGTTAAAAATAGGGTTTGGTCAAAAGCAAATTAGTTTGCAAATTAGTGTAGTTGTTTAATTGTTGATTTTTGGTGAATTAGGGTTTGAGTTAAAAGGGTTTGGTCAAATTAGGGTTTGGTCAATTAGGGTTTAAGGTCAAAATTAGGTTTGAATTAGGTTGGGTCAAAATTAGAGTTTGTTAAAATTATTTGGTTTTGTCCAAATTAGGTTTTGGGTCAAAATTAGCGTTTGGGGTTTGAATTAGGGTTTTGAGTAAAAAATAGGGTGTGGGGTCAAAATTGGTTTGGTCAAAATTAGGGTTTTAGGTCAAATTTAGGTTTATGGTTAGAATTTGGGTTTGAGTTAAAAATAGGGTTTGGGTAAAATTAGGGTTTGGTCAAAATTAGGGTTTCGGGTCAAAATTAGGGTTTTGGGTCAAAATTAGTGCTTAGGGTTAGAATTTGGGTTTTGAGTTAAAAATAGGGTTTTGGGTGAAAATTAGGGTTTAGGGTCAAAATTAGGGTTTAGGGTTAAAATTTGGGTTTTTGGTCCAAATTAGGGTTTTGGGTTAAAATTAGAGTTTGGGGTTTGAATTAGGGTTTTGAGTTAAAAATAGGGTTTTGGGTCAAAAATAGGGTTAGAATTAGGGTTTTGGGTCAAAATTTGAGTTTGGGGTTTGAATTATGGTTGAGTTAAAAATAGGGTTTTGGGTCAAAAATAGGGTTAGAATTAGGGTTTCGGATCAAAATTAGGGTTTTGGGTCAAAATTAGGGCTTAGGGTTAGAATTTGGGATTTGAGTTAAAAAATGGGTTTTGGGTCAAAATTAGGGTCTTGGGTCAAATTTAGGGTTTATGGTCAAAAATAGGGTTTGAATTAGGGTTTTCGGTCAAAATTAGAGCTTTGGGTTAAAATTTGGGTTTTGGGTCAAAATTAGCGTTTAGGGTTTTAATTAGGGTTTTGAGTTAAAAATAGGGTTTTGGGTCAAAAATTGGGTTAGAATTAGGGTTTCGGGTCAAAATTAGGGTTTTGGGTCAAAATTAGGGTTAGAATTAGCGTTTGAGTTAAAATAGGTAGAATTATTGTAAAATTAGGTTTGTAAATTGGTTTTGGCATTTGGGTCAAAATTTGGGTTTTGAGTTAAAAATAGGGTTTTGGGTGAAAATTAGGGTTTAGGGTCAAAATTAGGGTTTTGGGTCAAAATTAGAGCTTTGGGTTAAAATTTGGGTTTCGTGTCCAAATTAGGGTTTTGGGTCAAAATTAGAGCTATGGGTTAAAATTTGGGTTTTTGGGTCAAAAATAGGGTTAGAATTAGGGTTTTGGGTTAGAATTAGGGTTTGGGTCAAAATTAGGGTTTTGGGTCAAAATTAGGGCTTAGGGTTAGAATTTGGGTTGAGTTAAAAATTGGGTTTTGGGTCAAAATTAGGGTTTCGGGTCAAAATTAGCGTTTGGGGTTTGAATTAGGGTTTTGAGTTAAAAATAGGGTTAGAAATAGGGTTTTGGGTTAGAATTAGGGTTTCGGGTCAAATTTAGGGTTTACGGTCAAAATTAGGGTTTAAATTAGAGCTTTGGGTTAAAATTTGGGTTTTGGGTTAAAATTTGTGTTTTTGGTCCAAATTAGGGTTTTGGGTCAAAATTAGCGTTTGGGGTTTGAATTAGGGTTTTGAGTTAAAAATAGGGTTTTGGGTCATAAATAGGGTTAGAATTAGGGTTTCGGGTCAAAATTAGGGTTTTGGGTCAAAATTATGGTTTATGGTTAGAATTTGGGTTTTGAGTTAAAAATGGGGTTTCGGTCAAAATTAGGGTTTTGGGTCAATTTTAGGGTTTAAGGTCAAAATTAGGGTTTGAATTAGGGTTTTGGGTCAAAATTAGAGCTTTGGGTTAAAATTAGTGTTTTGGGTTTTTTGTCCAAATTAGGGTTTGGGTCAAAATTAGCGTTTGGGGTTTGAATTAGGGTTTTGAGTTAAAAATAGGGTTTTGGGTCAAAAATAGGGTTAGAATTAGGGTTTTGGGTCAAAATTAGGGTTTGTTTGGTTAATATGGTTTAGGTTAAAATTAGGGTTTTGAGTTAAAAATTGGGTTTTGGGTAAAATTTGGGTTTTGGTAAATTAGGGTTTTGGGTCAAAATTTTAGGGTTTTGGGTAAATTAGGGTTTAGTTAAAATTAGGTTTTGGGTCAAATTAGGGTTTTGGTCAAAATTAGGGTTTGGGGTTTGAATTAGGGTTTGAGTTAAAAATAGGTTTTGGGTCAAAAATAGGGTTTGGTCAAAATTAGGGTTTTAGGTCAAAATTAGGGTTTTAGGGTTTTGGGTTTGAGTTAAAAATAGGGTTTCGGGTGATAATTAGGGTTTTGGGTCAAAATTAGGGTTTTGGGTGAAAAATAGGGTTTGGGTTGAATTAGGTTTGAGTTAAAAGGGTTTAATTAGGTTTAGGGTAATTAGGGTTTGGGTAAAATTAGGTTTTGGGTCAAAATTAGGGTTTGTAAATTAGGGTTTTGGGTCAAAATTAGGTTTTGGGTTAAATTAGGGTTTTGAGTTAAAATGGTTTGGATTAAATTAGGTTTTGGTCAAATTAGGGTTTAGGTCAAAATTAGGGTTTGGTAAATTAGGGTTTGAGTTAAAATTAGGTTTTGGGTCAAAATTAGGGTTTTGGGTTAAAATTAGGGTTTAGTAGGGTTTTAGAATTTGGGTTTGAGTTAAAAATAGGGTTTTGGGTCAAAATTAGGGTTGAATTAGGGTTTGTCAAAATTAGGGTTTTGGGTCAAAATTAGGTTTGGGTTTGAATTAGGGTTTGAGTTAAAAATAGGTGGTTAAAATTAGGGTTTGAAAATTAGGGTTTGGTCAAAATTAGGGTTTGGGTCAAAAATGGTTAGGTTAGAATTTGGTTTTGAGTTAAAATAGGGTTTTGGGTTAAAATTAGGGTTTGGGTCAAAATTAGGGTTTGGGTCAAAATTAGGGTTTGGAAATTAGGGTTTGGTTAAAATTAGGGTTTGGGTAAATTAGGGGGTCAAAATTAGGTTTGGGTTAAAATTAGGGTTTTGAGTTAAAATTAGGGTTTGGGTAAAAATAGGGTTAGAATTAGGGTTTGGGTTAAAATTAGGGTTTGGTCAAAATTAGGTTTTGGGTCAAAATTAGGTTTGGGTTAAAATTAGGGTTTGAGTTAAAATAGGGTTAAATTAGGGTTGAAAATTAGGGTTTTGGTCAAAATTAGGGTTTTGGGTCAAAATTAGGGTTTGGGAATTAGGTTTGAGTTAAAAATAGGGTTTGGGAATTAGGGTTTGGTCAAAATTAGGGTTTGGGTCAAAATTAGGGTTTGGGTTAAAATTTGGGTTTGGGTAGTTAGCAAATTAGGTTTTGGGTCAAAATTATTGGGTTAAAATTAGGGTTTTGAGTTAAAATTAGGGTTTTGGGTCAAAATTAGGGTTTGGGTTAAATTAGGGTTTGGTAAAATTAGGGTTTGGGTAAAATTAGGGTTTGGGTTAAAATTGGGTTTGGTAAAATTAGGGTTTTGGGTCAAAATTAGGTTTTGGTCAAATTAGGGTTTTAGTAAAATTAGGGTTTGGGTTAAATTAGGGTTTGGGTCAAATTAGGGTTTTGGGTCAAAATTAGGGGGTTAGAATTAGGGTTTGAGTTAAAATAGGGTTTGGGTTAAAATGGGTTTGGTCAAATTAGGGTTTTGGTCAAAATTAGGGTTTGGGTTAATTAGGGTTGAGTTAAAAATAGGGTTTGGGTTAGGGTTAGAATTAGGGTTTGGTCAAAATTAGGGTTTTGGGTCAAAATTAGGGTTTAGGGTTAAAATTTGGGTTTGAGTTAAAAATAGGGTTTTGGGTAAAATTAGGGTTTTGGGTCAAAATTAGGGTTTAGGTCAATTAGGGTTTTGGAAATTAGGGTTTTGAGTAAAATTAGGGTTTTGGGTCAAAATTAGGGTTTTGGGTAAATTAGGTTTTGGGTTAAATTAGGGTTTTGGGTTAAATTAGGGTTTGAGTTAAAATAGGGTTTGGTTTGGTCAAAATTAGGGTTTTGGGTCAAAATTAGGGTTTGGGTTAAAATAGGGTTTTAAAATAGGGTTTAGAAATTAGGGTTTTGGTCAAATTAGGGTTTTGGTCAAAATTAGGGTTTGGGTTAGAATTAGGGTATTGAGTTAAAAATAGGGTTTGGGTCAAAATTAGGTTTTGGGTCAATTAGGGTTTAAGGTCAGTAGGTTAATTAGGGTTTTGGGTCAAAATTAGAGTTTGGGTTAAAATTAGGGTTTTTTTGTCAAATTAGGGTTTTGGGTCAAAATTAGGTTTGGGTTTGAATTAGGGTTTGAGTTAAAAATAGGGTTTGGTCAAAATAGGGTTAAAATTAGGGTTTTAGGTCAAAATTAGGGTTTTGGTAAAATTAGGGTTTAGGGTAAAATTAGGGTTTGAGTTAAAATTAGGGTTTGGGTCAAAATTAGGGTTTTGGGTCAAATTAGGGTTTAGGGTTAAAATTAGGGTTTGAGTTAAAAATAGGGTTTGGGTAAAAATTAGGGTTTTGGGTCAAATTAGGGTTTTGGGTCAAAATTAGGTTTTTAGGGTTAAAATTAGGGTTTTGGTCAAATTAGGGTTTTGGGTCAAAATTAGGTTTAGGGTAAATTAGGTTTTGAGTTAAAAATAGGGTTTGGGCAAATAGGCTTAGGGTAATTAGGGTTTTGGTCAAATTAGGGTTTTGGGTCAAAATTAGTTTTGGGTTAGAATTTGGGTTTTGAGTTAAAAATAGGTTTTGGGTCAAAATTAGGGTTTAAAATTAGGGTTTAGGTCAAAATTAGGGTTTTATTTGAATTAGGTTAAATGGTTGAGTTAAAATAGGTTTGGGTAGGTCAAAATTAGGGTTTGGGTCAAAATTAGGGTTTGGGTAAATAGGGTTGAATTGGTTTGGGTCAAAATTAGTTGGTAAAATTAGGTTTTGGGTCAAAATTAGGGTTTTGGGTCAAAATTAGGGTTTTGAGTTAAAAATAGGGTTTTGGTTAAAATTAGGTTTTGGCAAAATTAGGGTTTGGTCAAAATTAGGGTTTTGGTCAAATTAGGGTTTGGGTTAAATTAGGGTTTGAGTTAAAATAGGGTTAAAATTAGGTTTTGGGTTAAAATTAGGGTTTGGGTCAAATTAGGGTTTGAGTCAAAATTAGGTTTTGGGTTAAAATAGGGTTTGAGTTAAAATAGGTTTTGGGTCAAAATTAGGGTTTAGGTCAAAATTAGGTTTTGGGTCAAAATTAGAGTTTGAGTTAAAATTAGGGTTTTGGTAAAATTAGGGTTTTGGGTCAAATTAGGGTTTTGGTCAAAATTAGGTTTGGGTTAAATTAGGGTTTTGGGTCAAAATTAGGTTTGGGTATTAAAATTAGGGTTTGGGTCAAAATATTTTGGTCAAAATTAGGTTTGGTAAATTTTTGGGATTGGTTTGGGTCAAAATTAGGGTTGTCAAAATTAGTTGGGGTTTGAATTAGGGTTTGAGTTAAAAAGGTAAAATAGGGTTTTGGGTTAAATTAGGTTTGAGTCAAAATATTTGGGAAATTAGGGTTTCTTGGTTTAAATTAGAGTTTGAGTTAAAATTGGGTTTGGGTTAAAGTTTTGGGTTAAAATTAGTGTTTTGGGTCAAAATTAGCGTTTGGGGTTTGAATTAGGGTTTTGAGTTAAAAATAGGTTTTGGGTCATAAATAGGGTTAGAATTAGGGCTTCGGGTCAAAATTAGGATTTTGGGTCAACATTAGGGCTTGGGGTTAGAATTTGGGTTTTGAGTTAAAAATGGGATTTACGGGTCAAAATTAGGGTTTTGGGTCAATTTAGGGTTTAAGGTCAAAATTAGGTTTGAATTAGGGTTTGGGTCAAAATTAGAGCTTGGGTTAAAATTAGTTTTGGGTTTTTGTCCAAATTAGGTTTTGGGTCAAAATTAGCGTTTGGGGTTTGAATTAGGGTTTTGAGTTAAAAATAGGGTTTTGGGTCATAAATAGGGTTAGAATTAGGGTTTCGGGTCAAAATTAGGGTTTTGGGTCAAAATTATGGTTTATGGTTAGAATTTGGGTTTTGAGTTAAAAATGGGGTTTCGGTCAAAATTAGGGTTTTGGGTCAATTTTAGGGTTTAAGGTCAAAATTAGGGTTTGAATTAGGGTTTTGGGTCAAAATTAGAGCTTTGGGTTAAAATTAGGGTTTTGGGTTTTTTGTCCAAATTAGGGTTTGGGTCAAAATTAGCGTTTGGGGTTTGAATTAGGGTTTTGAGTTAAAAATAGGGTTTTGGGTCAAAAATAGGGTTTCGTGTCAAAATTAGGGTTTTAGGTCAAAATTTAGGCTTAGGGTTTAGGGTGAAAATTAGGGTTTAGGGTCAAAATTAGGATTTTGGGTCAAAATTTGGGTTTTTGGTTAAAATTTGAGTTGGTCAAATTAGTTTAGAGTTAGAATTGGGTTTCGAGTTAAAAATAGGGTTTAGGGTGAAAATTAGGGTTTAGGGTCAAAATTAGGGTTTAGGGTTAAAATTTGGGTTTTTGGTCCAAATTAGGGTTTTGGGTTAAAATTAGAGTTTGGGGTTTGAATTAGGGTTTTGAGTTAAAAATAGGGTTTTGGGTCAAAAATAGGGTTAGAATTAGGGTTTTGGGTCAAAATTTGAGTTTGGGGTTTGAATTATGGTTGAGTTAAAAATAGGGTTTTGGGTCAAAAATAGGGTTAGAATTAGGGTTTTGGGTCAAAATTAGGGCTTAGGGTTAGAATTTGGGATTTGAGTTAAAAAATGGGTTTTGGGTCAAAATTAGGGTCTTGGGTCAAATTTAGGGTTTATGGTCAAAAATAGGGTTTGAATTAGGGTTTTCGGTCAAAATTAGAGCTTTGGGTTAAAATTTGGGTTTTGGGTCAAAATTAGCGTTTAGGGTTTTAATTAGGGTTTTGAGTTAAAAATAGGGTTTTGGGTCAAAAATTGGGTTAGAATTAGGGTTTCGGGTCAAAATTAGGGTTTTGGGTCAAAATTAGTGTTTGGGGTTAGAATTAGGGTTTTGAGTTAAAAATAGGGTTAGAATTAGCGTTTTGGGTTAAAATTAGGGTTTCGGGTCAAAATTAGGGTTTTGGGTCAAAATTAGGGCTTAGGGTTAGAATTTGGGTTTTGAGTTAAAAATAGGGTTTTGGGTGAAAATTAGGGTTTAGGGTCAAAATTAGGGTTTTGGGTCAAAATTAGAGCTTTGGGTTAAAATTTGGGTTTTTGGTAAAAATTTGGGTTTTGTGTCCAAATTAGGGTTTTGGGTCAAAATTAGAGCTATGGGTTAAAATTAGGGTTTTGGGTTAAAATTTGGGTTTTTGGGTCAAAAATAGGGTTAGAATTAGGGTTTTGGGTTAGAATTAGGGTTTGGGTCAAAATTAGGGTTTTGGGTCAAAATTAGGGCTTAGGGTTAGAATTTGGGTTGAGTTAAAAATTGGGTTTTGGGTCAAAATTAGGGTTTCGGGTCAAAATTAGCGTTTGGGGTTTGAATTAGGGTTTTGAGTTAAAAATAGGGTTAGAAATAGGGTTTTGGGTTAGAATTAGGGTTTCGGGTCAAAATTAGGGTTTTGGGTCAAATTTAGGGTTTAGGGTCAAAATTAGGGTTTAAATTAGAGCTTTGGGTTAAAATTTGGGTTTTGGGTTAAAATTTGGGTTTTTGGTCCAAATTAGGGTTTTGGGTCAAAATTAGCGTTTGGGGTTTGAATTAGGGTTTTGAGTTAAAAATAGGGTTTTGGGTCATAAATAGGGTTAGAATTAGGGTTTCGGGTCAAAATTAGGGTTTTGGGTCAAAATTATGGTTTATGGTTAGAATTTGGGTTTTGAGTTAAAAATGGGGTTTCGGTCAAAATTAGGGTTTTGGGTCAATTTTAGGGTTTAAGGTCAAAATTAGG